>CAUYPK010083104.1:0-94070 GCA_963574355.1 Loris lydekkerianus
CGAACTTCCCCTCCACACACACAGGCATACATTCCAGATAGATTAAGAGGTCATGTGTGTACATGGAATATTATGCAGCCTTAAAGAAAGATGGAGACTTTACCTCATTCATGTTTACATGGATGGAGCTGGAACATATTCTTCTTAGCAAAGTATCTCGGGAATGGAAGAAAAAGTATCCAATGTACTCAGCCCTACTATGAAGCTAAATTATAGCTTTCATATGAAAGCTATAACCCAACTATAGCACAAGACTATGGGGAAAGGGCCAAGGAAGGGGAAGGGAGGGGGGAGGTTTAGAGGGAGGGAGGGTAATGGGTGTGGCCACACCTACGGTGCATCTTAGAATGGGTACAGGTGAAACTTACTAAAGGCAGAATACAAATGTCTACATACAATAACTAAGAAAATGCTATGAAGGCTATGTTGAACGGTTTGATGAGAATATTTCAGATTGTATATGAAACCCGCACATTTTACCCCTTGATTGCACTAATATACACAGCTATGATTTAACAATAAAAAAAAAGGATGGTGACTTTAAAAAAAAAAGTGGTTGTGTGTGTACAAAAAAGAAAGAAAAACAATTGTAAATGAAAATAGTTTTCAAACATCTAGGAGGAAAGAAATTCTGAGCTTAAGACTAACAGCAAACATATATTGAGTGTGCAACTGTATGCCAGGTCCAATGCTTAGAGTTTCATACATATCTGTATTAGAGTATTTAATCTTCCTAGTAAACCAATGATTTTTTTTTTCTATGATACAGATGAGGGGAATGAGGCCTGGGAATTATGTGCCTGGCCCAGGTTCTACAGTTGGTGGGGTTGGGATTCTAGTTCATGGCTATTAGACTCTGGTGCTCGTGTTCTTTCCCTTCTAAGATACTGAACAGCAGATGGGCTTGCTAGTTCATGCCTGTAATCCTAGCACTCTGGGAGGTTGAGGCAGGAGGAATGCTTGAGCTCAGGAGTTTGAGACCAGCCTGAGCAAGAGCAAGACTCTATCTTTACAAAATGTAGAAAAAAGTAACCTGGTGTGGTGGCACATGATGATAGTCTCAGAAAAATTACTTGAGCCCAAGACTTTGAGGTTGCAGTGAGCTATTATGTCACCACTGTAATCTAGCTGGGGTGACAGAGTGAAACCCTGTCTGAAAAAAACAAAAAACAAACAAACAAAAAACCCAACTTCACAGCCAATGAGGGGATGAAGAAAATTGCCTTGTGTTATTCAGGGTAGAATAGGGGGTGGGAAACATCCATTGGATATCCAGTAGTTGGAAATGTAACCCAACCCTTAGTGAGAAAAATGTGGCAACAATTACCCAAAGCCTGAAAAAGACAATGCCTTTTCCCTAGAAATCTTTCTTCATTAACTCATGCTACAATAATAATAATAATGTAAGTGCAAAAGCTTATCTGTAAGGATGTTCATCAGGACATTTTTATAACAAGAAGAACTTGAAAATATTTGGGGCTTCATGGTATGAGGCATGATCCTAGCATTTATAATTGGATTGTTGGCATGACTTACATGATGTGAACATATATTTTTTCCTCCTGTATACTTTGTTCAGAATGGTTTGTATATTTTCTTGCTTCTTCATGAAAATTTAGACAGGTCCCCACAGATTTTATGTGACTCTTTCAGTTTTGCCAAACATCTTGTCAACTTAATTGAAATGTTCAGGTCCATACAATCAGCCACCACTCCATAATTTGTTCAAACTGTGGATGCTCTTCTCTGTCAGAAGCTCCAGTTACAGAAGAGGGATGTGGCCAATCCATCAGTCTTCTCTCGTTCTCTCTCTCTCTATCTCTCTCTGATTCTGTTCCTCCACTCCCACCTCATCTCACTAAAAAAAGTTTCTGATCCAGGCATGGTGGCTCATGCCTATAATCCTTGCACTCTGGAAGGCCTAGGCAGGTGGATTATTTGAGTACAGGAGTCCAAGATCACCCTGAGCAAGACTGAGACCCCGTCTCTACTAAAAACAGAAAAACTAGCCAGGCATGGTGACACATGCCTGTAGTCCCAGCTACTTGGGAGGGTGAGGCAATAGTCCCAGCTACTTGGGAGGGTGAGGCAAGAGGATCGCTTGAACCCTGGAATTTGAGGTTGCTGGGTGTTATGATGACACCATGGTACTCTACCCAGGGTGATCGAGTGAGACTCTTATCTCAATAAATAACATTTTAGAAGTCAATAAATAAAAAGGTTTTGCCTCCTAGGTAGAAGAGGGAGGAAGGACCAATAAGATGAAGCTGGAAAGTTCTCAGACAAGAGATATTGTTCTAAGCTGGCTTTGTGCTTCTGATCCTGACTCTTTCGTGGGAGATTTTAAGGATTTCCTGGGGAGATAAAATGTCTTCTGGCCATTTACAGTTTGGATATTTCCCAAACTGTGCTCTCTTCCCTAATACTACGGGCCACGTTAATAAGATCCTCACCCATTAGGAGGTTAGGCATGACTCAAACTCAGTCTTCTGTGTATCTACAGACCTCTGGGGATGCACAGTAGTTTCTATGAGTGTTATTCATTAAGCCTTTTCTCTCAAGTTGAAATTAGAAGGCAGCATCTCTGCTTTCCCGAGCAAAGTCTTTTACTAGTAAAATCTTCCAAAATCCTCCCTACAATTCCTTCTACTCTGGACTATTAATGTGAATGAAAGTTGAGTCCCTTAGCAGTTCTGGGCCATCATCTTTTCTTGAGTTCTGTTGTCTGTCTTGTCATTCCCTCTTGATTTGCATTAGTCCCTTTTGTCTTGGGTACTCATTAAAGCTTCCTTATAGCATCCTATATCTCCAGGTGGTGGAATTGCTAATACTTTTCCATTTCCTCTTCCCATGTTTTTATTTTATAAATTGCATAATCCAAATATTTCTTATGTTTTAACCAGAACTAAAAAAACAATTCATTTTAAAAAGAAATAATTTTGCAAAGCAAGGGGTATATACTGTGAGATGGGAATTCATTGGCTTCAAAGTTGATATGCTGTTGGGTACCTGGGGTAAAAAGGGAAGGTAAGAGGAAGAATAGCATGGTATTCACAAGCAGTTTCCTGTGTTTCTTACCCTGTTATTATCAATTCCTTTTCTATCTCTAGCAGCACTAGGAAAAGACCTGTCTTCTGCCAGAACTTAACCCAAATATACTGAGATGACCATGAAGTTCTGGGTCCTCCTACTCATCATGTTCATCTTTGAAGTTGTGATGCTTCTGCCTGTGCAGGGAAACTTCAGACCGGGATATTCTAGTAGGTGATGTGAAAAAGGAGGGGGTGCTCTTCCCAGTCTGGGGTGCCTGTCAGAGTGGATTCAAGCCCCACATTTCCAGAATCCATGTCTTTCTTCTACAGAGACATCCAAGAGAGATAGGTTGGATGTTCCCAGTCTGGTGTTTCTTCAAGTTCTCTCTCTCAGCTCTGAAAGCAATACTAGGCGTATAAAGAAGGAACATAGCTTTGGGAACATTCCAATTTAGCAGTAAATCACATTTTCCAGTGTCAGACCAGCTTGGTTAGAGGAAAGCACCAAGAAAGCTTCCTTCCAAACCTATGTTTTCAGAATCTCTGTGCCTTAGCTGGGCAAGACTTTAACCAATATCAAGAGGGTAATATTGAACACATTCATTTAGTTGGAGGGAAGAATGTTTCAGAACATGAAAAAAATAGAAAACACAAGTAAGGGATCCTAAGTGGATCAAAGCGTGGGTTTATGTAATAAGAGAATAGGGACAAAAAAGGCACTGAGAAAAAGGGTTGTGAGCCAGTGGAAGACATGGAATTTAGGGAGAGGCCGAGTGCTTACGTGGTATCATCAGGGAGGCAAATAGAAAGAGGGGAAAAGTCAGTTTCGATTCTCTCTTGGCTCATTTTCCCTTTGTGCAAATTCATCATGGCAGTCAGAGCTAGAGGGTATCGCAGGTCCTAAAATCTAAGATTATATGAGAATAGATTGGGTGGAGTGGTGTCATAGAAGGTCAAGGTGTTCCAAGTCTTAATTTTAGGAGCCAGAGTCCTGTAATGCTATGGGACATGTGGAAAAAGGGAACATGTGTCCCAGAAGGATGGTCTCTTTTGAAGAAACTGGTTAAGATCCAAGGAAAGGATTTTCTTGAAAGACAAAGAAATACTTTGTGGGCTTGAATCAAGTTCCAGAAGGGGTTATCAAACTAGAAAAGAGTTTCTCTTCCAAGTTGTGCATGGATGGACCTTACTGACTTCTACCATCTCCATTCCAGTTAAAATAAAAGAAACTGAGCAATGCTGGGTCCAACCTTCATACAAGTACTGTAGAAACAGATGCACTAAAATAAATACCTGTTTATATCCGAATTTCACATGTTGCTGGACCTACTGTGGAAACATCTGCTTGAATGATGAGTGAGTAGTTCCAGGTGGGAGGGTTGGGGCCTGGGCGCGGTTCATCTCTGATCTTCATCTACTATTCGGGAGCTGTGATCAGGAGTAGAAAATTGCAGTCACTCAAATCCTGGTCAAAGGAACAGGCAGTGAAAAGCAATGGCCTTCTATCCCCAAAGCGAGGCCGCCACTCACTGCAAAATAAATCAAGACACTGATCTTCACCCTTATTCAGTCCCCTTTGCTTCCCTGTAAACATCACCTATAAGTTTATATGTCCCTCTCTTTTTCAAGGCCCCATTGAATTGGGCCTCTCCGTGGGTCCCTTTCTCTTAGCCAGGCCTAAAGAGACTTGGTCTCTGCCCGTTGTCCCAGTCAGCAAACCTCATGGGAGAAATTGCTTAAAAATGAGTAACTCCTAATGTAACAGAAAGAATTTATGTCCTTCTAATCTTGGGCCTTAGGTGCCATTAATTTTGGAAATAGATTTTTTTTAGGGTTCCTGACTTTTGACTACCCAGTTTTTCTCTTCCAGAGAACCTTTCCTAACAATGGTAAACAAATAGGATCTATCCGGCCTACACCAGTGTGAGTTGGAGGGCGGACGACCATGTGGTCTGGGAAGAGTGCTGCCTGGTTCCTGTTGATTCACTCTCACCTTGGCCTCTTTACCCTGAGAAGGCTCAAGTTTTGCCAAATAAACTGATACACCAGTCTAAAGGCTCTGCATGTTTTCTACTTCATCCCTTAATTTCCCTCATTACGATCCCCAACAGTCCCAACAGTTGTTCCCATCCCATCATAGGTACAGGCTCCCAATTCCGCCTTCCTAGTTAGACCTATGTATCAGCCTCACTCTGTCACCTAGGCTGAGATACGATGAGCTTGTATAGCAACTACACAAGGTATTTATTAAAATCTCATCAGATAGCACAGTAAAAGTTTCTTATCATTCATAATGCATTTCACTGAGGTTGGCCAGTGGGATGTCATCCATGCCATAATTCAAGGAAGCAGGATTCTTCCATCTGTAGCTCTCTCATCTCCCAGGGCTTCTGCTTGTTCCTCTACTTCCAGCCAATAGACGGGAGAAGAAAGGTAGCACAGAGACTCATCTAGAAGGTTTTTAAGTGTTGGACTTATAAGAGGAGTTCATCATTTTTATCAACCCACCATTGGCCATACTGTAGCCATATAGGTCTACCTTTTGGCAAAGGAGGCTGGGAAATGTAATCTAGTTATTATAGAAGAACAGCAGATGGGAACTGATAAGCATTTGGCAGTCTGTGACCAGTTTACTCTTGCAAAGCCAGACTCCTGAACAAAAACTCAAGAACACTGACCTCCACATAGCTCTGTCCAATGAAACAAGGACCACTTAAGAAGTCGGTATGTCCAGTCATTAGAGAAAGCATTCCTGCCTTTCAAGTGGCAGTTTCCATAATAAACTCAACCTTCTACTGTACCTAGTGTCCTCTTATTCCTGTCTGGCAACTTTACCTGGGTAATACAACATGGACATAAAGTTCATGTGCAATTTGCACAAGAACTTTATGTTCACACTGTATTACTCATATCCTGCAATTTCATGTAATGCAAGAGAGGCTTTCTTGCCCATATTATTTTCCTAGAGTATGTCTGAATTTTCACTACTGGTCATTAGTATTTTTTTTTTTTTGAAACTGAGTCTCATTCTGTCACCCTGAGTAGAGAGCCATGGTGTCATCATAACTCATGGCAACCTCAGTCTTGGGCTCAAACAATCCTCTTGCCTCAGCCTCCTGGCTTCTGGGACTATAGGCACGTGCCACCATGCCCAGCTGGTCATTAGTATTTTGCTAATTTAAAAAATATAACTTCCTATGTAAGAGGAGATCATAAAGCACCTACTATATATTCAGTCTCATGCCTTTCCCTTGGCTAGAGCAATATAATTTTCTTTTTTTTTTTTTTTTTTTTTATAGACAGAGTCTCACTTTATTGCCCTTGATAGAGTGCTGTGGCATCACAGCTCATGGCAACCTCCAACTCTTGGACTTAGGTGATTCTCCTGCCCCAGCCTCCCAAGTAGCTGGGACTACAGGTGCCCACCAGAATGCCCAGCTTTTTTTTTTTGTTGCAGTTTGGCTAGGGCTGGGTTCCAACCCGCCACCCTTGGTATACAGAGCTGGCACCCTACTCACTGGGCCACAGGTGCCGCCCATAGAGCAATATAATTAATAATATTTTATTGTATACTTGATATTTGGTTAAGAGGGTGGATCTTAAGTATTCTCACAAAAAAAAAAGAAAGAGAAAAAAGGATAAAAAGGAAAGAAAGAAAGGAAAATGGTAAGTATCTGAGGTGATGGATGTGTTAATTAGGTTGGTTGTAATGATAATTTCACAACATATATGTACATCAAATCATTAAATTGCATGTTTCTAATTGTCAAATATAACTCAATACATTTTAAAAAATTGTGAGATGAAAAGTGATAGAACCACAAGGAGGAATAAATAAACCCACTATTATAGTTGGAGACTTCAGCACCACTCTGCAACAAATGGTTAGATGTAGCAGATGGGAAATCTGCAAAGACTTAACTGACTTAACAATCAATCAGCTGGATAACTAGGGTGCTTCATTTTATTGTGCTTCACTTTATGTGCTTGGCAGGTATTGCTTTTTTTTTTTACACATTGAAAGTTTGTGGCAATCCTGCACTAAGCAAGTCTACTGACACCATTTTTCCTACAGTATGGGCTCATTTCATGTCTCTGTGTCACATTTTGGTAATTCTTAACAATATTTCAAACTTTGTCATAATTTTTGTATCTGTTACAGTGATTTGTAATCATTGATCTTTGATGTAAACATTGTAATTGTTTTAGGGCTCCTTGAAACATGCCCATAGAATAAACAGCAAATTTAATTAGTGACTGTTGTGTGTGTTCTGACTGCTTCCCTGAGCAACTGTTCCCCCATCTTTCTCCCTCCCTCAGACCTCCCTATTCCCTGAAAACACAGCAATATTGAAACTAGGCTCATAAATAACCCTAAAATGGCCCTAAATGTTAAAATAAAAGGAAGAGTCCCAACTCACTTGAAATCAAAATTTAAAAATGATTATGCTAGTGTTGGGAAAATCTTGGGACAGGATAGAAAAACCGTCCCCCAAAGCAAGAGGCAACAGGGAGACCAAAAAATGACTCAGAGAAGTCTAGCTTGACGAGTTAGGTGAGTTTATTAGAGGTTACTTATGAGGGTGCTTGCTCCTGGGCAGCACAGAAATTTCTTCCACGAGAGCTTTCTTTTATGGAAAATCCTCACCTGTTCATGAGGTGGTGTTGCTTTCATCCCTTCCCAATGAGTAATGTAATTTACATTAATGTAATTTACAATGGGTCTCTGCTTGTTCATAGTGAAACAAATTACACAAGCACAGTACCATCAGTGCCTGCTGGCATACCATCCCTGTTAACTAATGATATTGCAGTTTCCCACTGGGCAGAGAATTTAGGGTTAGCTAAATGGCGCTACAGGACAACCAAAGCAGTGCTACAGTAGCCAGGGCTGATATGAGAGGGGTTGTTTCAAGGCAAGAATGTGGACTGAGACACCCAAGAAAGTGCTGGGCACATTTCCCAGGCTCAGCAGTTATCTTGGTACTTGCCTAGTTTGCTTTGCAATGAGATGGGAACCCCAAGTGATATTGCTGCACACTCTGGATAGCACAGTGTTTCTGATACATGGTGGGCAACTTAGATTTTCCCATCAACACTAGGCGAGGAAGTCCCATTGAAAGCTAAAACAGGCCAAAAGCTTGGCCTCTTGTACCAGTTTAGCCAAGTTCTGAATGTGAAGGACAAGTTCTTTTAAAACTTTATTTTTTATTTTTATTTTTAGAGACAGTGTCTTCCTCTGTCATCCAGGTTGAGGTGTGGTGGCCTGACCATAGGTTCCTGTAACCTTAAATTCCTGGGCTCATGCGAACCCTTCCCTCAGCCTCGTGGGTAGCTGAGATTATAGGTATATGCCACCATGCCTGACTACTTTCTAAAATTTTTGTATAGACAGGGTTCTCACTATGTTGCCTAGGCTGGTCTTACACTCCTAGCCTCAAGCAATCCTCCTGCCTTCGCTTCCCAAAGTGCCAGCATTCCAGTGTAATCCCACCACGCCAAACAAAGGACAAGTTCTTGAAGTTTCCTTAAATTAAAAGTGCTACTCCAGTGAACACACAAATGACAAGACAACAAAATAGCCCTGTCACAGATAGGGGGAAAGTTGTGGTCTGAATAGAAGGTCAAATCAGCCACAACATTCCTTAAGCCAAAGGCTGATCCACAGAAAGGCACCATCTCTCTTCAAATCTATGAACACTGAGAAAGGTGAAGAAGATGTAGAAGAAAAGTTTGAAGTTGGGAGAGGTTGGTTCATAAGGCTTAAGGAAAGAAGCTGAGACAGGCAAGTAGACCTCAAAACTGCAATGCACCTGATAACCAACTGGGTTCTTGGCTTTGAGAGAGAAAAAAATAATTAAAGAGCAAGTTGACAGAATAAGGCAAAAGCAAGTTTACTGAGATGGAAGGAGTTGGGGGGGGGGGGGGCGGAATGGCCGCCTTATAGACAGAGCAGCATTTGTGGGCTGCTGGCTCCCTGTCTTTAGGGTTATCTCTTGGCTGCATGTTAAACAAAGGGAGCTTTGTCCATGAGTTTCTTGGGGGAGCCTCTGAACTGGTGGTTCCTCCTCCCATTTAAACTGTATAAGGCAATTTCTGGGAGCTTCCGTGGCATATGTAAACTGTCCGTGGCATTGGTAGGTGTTTCTTTTAGCACGCTCGTGCATCATACCCCAAGGGAGCCACCTGGGCTCCAACAGGTTTTGGCCAGTTTCTCTGTTGGCTCCTGTTTTATCAGAGATCTTAGTTTGGATCTTATGACTCTTTAATGAGGAAAGCCTACTGTTCCTTATCTCAAAGCCATCTTCATACCATAGAAGTACAAGGTGAAACATTAAGTGGTGATGTAGAAGCTGAAGCAAGTTTTTAAGAGAATCTAACCAAGATCACTGACAAAGGTGGTTACACTAAACAGATTTTTAGAGTGCATGAAGCAGCTTTATATTGAGAAAGATACCATCTAGGCCTTTCATAGCTGGCAAGAGGTCAATGCCTGGCTCACAGCTTCAAACAAAGAGGAGACTCTCTTGTTAGGGACAAATGCAGCTGGTGACTTGAAGTTGAAACCAGTGCTGATTTACCATTCCAGAAGTCCTTAGGGACTGTAGAAATTATACTAAGTCTTTCTGTGCTCTATAAATGGAACACAAAGCCTGGACAATAGCACATCTGTTTACAGCATGGTTACTGAATAGTCTAACCTCACTGCTGAGACCTATCTCTCAGAAAAAATTATTCCTTTTAAAATATTACTGATACCTTGGAAGTGAGAACAATGTAATCTAAACATTTGAACCCTCACATTAATTTCAAATAAAAAAAATTTACTGGGGCCAGGCACAATGGCTCATGCATGTAATCTTAGCACTCTGGGAGGCCGAGGATTGCTTGAGGTCAGGAGTTTGAGACCCCATCTCTAAAACGTTGGGGCAGGTGCTTGTGAAGGCTGAGACAAGAGGATCAATTGAGCCCAAGAGTTTGAGGTTGCTGTGAGCTATGATGCCACAGCACTCCACTGAGGGCAACTGAGTAAGACTTTCTCTCAAAAAGTAAAATAAAATAAAATAACTGCTCACTGACAATGCACCTTGTCACTCAGTAGCTGTGATGAAGATGCCCAAGAAGATTAATGTTATTTTCATTCCTGCTAACACAATATCCGTTTTGAAGCCAATAGATCAAGGAGTAATTTCAACTTTTAAGACTTTTTTTACTCTATATTTTGTAGAGATAGAGTCTCCTTCTTGCTTAGGCTGGTAATTCCTGACTTCAAGTTATCCTCCTGCCTCAGCCTTCCAAAGTGCAAGGATTATAAGTATGAGCCACCACACCCAGCCCAAAACTTACTAAAAAACACATTTTGAAAGTTTACAGCCACCGTAGGTAGTGATTCCTCTGATGGGTCTGTACAATTGATAACACCAAAGGCATGATTCATTAAAGAAAAAATTGATAAGCAGAACTTCATTTAAACTGAAAGAATTTTTTTTTCTTTTGGCAGTCTCACTCTGCCATCCCGGATAGAGTGCTATGGCATCACAGTTCACAGCAACCTCAAACTCTTGGGCTCAAGTGATTTTCCTGCCTCAGCCTCTGGAGGCAAGAGGATGTATAGGTGCCTACCATAGTACCCAGCTAGTTTTTACTATTTTTAGTAGATAGGTGATCTCACTGTTGCTTAGGCTAGTCTTAAACTTCTGAGCTCAAGCAATCCAGCCGTCTCTGCCTCCCACAGTGCTAGGATTATAGGTGCGAGCCACTGTGTCTGGCCAAAATTGAGAATTTCTTCTCTATGAAAGATACTGTCAAAGAATAAAAAGACAAGCCACAGACGGAAGAAAATATTTGTAAAAGACACTTCTGATAAAGGACTATTATCCAAAATATACACATAACTCTTAAAACGCCACAATAAGAACACAACTTAATCAAAAAATGAGCCAAAGACCCTAACAGACCCCCCTCTAAAGTAAATATGTGAATGGCAAACAAACATATGACAAGATATTTCACATCATTTGTCATCAGGGAAATGTAAATTCAAACACAATGAGATGCCACTACATACCTACAGGAATGGTCAAAATCCGGACCACAGACAACACCAAATGCTGGTGAGGTTGTGAAGCAACAGAAGCTTTCATTCCCCGCTGGTGGGAATGCAAAATGGGACGGCTGCTTTTGTAAGACAGTTTGGCGAGTTCTTGCAAAATGAAACATGCTCTTCCCATGCAATCCAGCAACTGCCCTCCCTGGTGTTTTCCAAAAGGAGCTGAAAACATGTCCACATAGAAACCTGCACGTGGATGTTTATAGAAGCTTCATTCGTAATCGCCAAATCTTGGCAGCAACCAAAATATCTTTCCGCAGGTTACCAGATAAATGAACTGTGCGACAGCCAATGTAATGTTATGCAATGCTAAAAAATGACATGGAGGAAACTTAAATGTGTCTTACTAAATAAAAGAAGTCGATAGGAAAGGGCTACTTCTTGTACGATTCCAACTATATGACAATGAAGAGAAAGAAGGCAAAAGATATGAAAGTAGTAACAAGATCAGTGGTTGCCTTTTTTTTTTGAGACAGAATCTCACTATGTTGCCCTCAGTAGAGTGCTATGGCGTCACAGCTCACAGCAACCTCAAACTCTTGGGCTTAAGCGATTCTCTTGCCTCAGCCACCCAAGTAGCTACAGGTGCCCGCCAAAATGCCAAGCTATTTTTTGTTGCAATTGTCATTGTTCTTTAGCTGGCCCAGGCTGAGTTTGAACCCGCCAGCCTTAGTGTGTTTGGCTGGCCCTGTAACCACTGTGTTATGGGCACTGAGCCCAGAGAGGATTTTTAATGGCAGTAAAAGTACTCTGTATCCTGCTCTGATGGTGGATACAATCATTACACATTTGTCCAAGTCCATAGAAACATACAACACCAAAGAGTAAACCCTAATGTAAACTATGACTTTGGGTGATAATGATGTGTTAGTGTTGGCTCATGCATTGTAACAGATGTATGTGGGTCATTAGGAAACTTTTGAGAGACACAAAAATTCAGAACCGTAAAATCTGCAAGGGCAGAACCAGACGAAGCCCTCCCAGCCATACTCATAAGCTGAGCAAGCTGAAACTTGCACGTGTGAATGAGAAAGGACACTGCCCACTGTGTTTCTTGGAAGTGAAATAATGGACCACAACACAGTCTGTCTCAAAACTTTTGTAGTGAGCTGGGTATCACTCTGGTGAGGGATGTTGATGAGGGTGGAGGCTATATATGCATGGAGGCAGTGAGTACATGGAAACTCTCAGTTCTTTCCACTCACTTTTGCTGGGAAACCTCAACTGCTTGCTCTAAAAAAAATAAAGCTTATTTCCACAATCACCATAACCCCGGGAGGCTGAGCTGGGAAGATCCCAAGAGCTCAGGAGTTTGAGACAGCATGAGCAAGAATGAGACCCTGTCTCTTCTCAAAACAGAAAAATGAGGTGGGCTTTGTGGTGAATGCTGGTAGTCCCAGGGAGGCTGAGGCAGGAGGGTCGCTTCAGCTGTGATTTAGGCTGACACCAGGGGCACTCTAGCCTGGGGCAACAGAGTGAGACTCTGTCTCAAGGGGAGAAAAACCCAAAAGACAAAAAGTCAAACAAACAAAAAAACAACAGGAAGCGATCTACAGTTTTGGGTTTTTCTCTTCTTTGAGAAAAGAACATATTCATTCTGAGTTAACTAGGGTTTAATTCCACATTATAGGTATTCTTGATGAGAATAAGAACAATAGCAACAAACTCCTATGTGAAAAAAACAAATAATTCCGTTTGTATCATGAACTCTCCAAGGTTCTTTTATTCTGCTTGATTAACAAGTTAAAAAATACACATCCATGGTAGTTTAAAAAATATCTTACCGGGTGAATTCATTCCCAGGATATTCCACATCAACCCCGAACGCAGACCCTCTCGGTTGTACACATCATGTCTCTTGGCAGAGGCTTGTAAATGTCATTGCTGTGGCCATTTGAGCACCAAACCTCCTGCCCTTCTCAGAGCTCAGAAAGTGGGAGACATATTAAAGATCATGTTTGGCACTGCCTTGGAATGCACTCATCTTTTCTTGTCTTCAATTACAGCAAAAGAGGTGCATCTCATGACAGTTTATGATCTAGCAGGATAACAAACGTGGTAAACCCATTCTTTCTCTCTTGTTATCAGAGGGAGAGATCCTAGAGAGAAGTTCTGAGCCTGGCTGGGAGAAGGGTGGGGATGAAAAATACGGCAACTGGTCTGCTACTGATGATAAAACTATGACTAGGAAACCAGGGTGCAGATTCCACGATTCCAGCAGCTTTGCCAACATTTGTGAAGTCTCATAAGAATGCCTTTAGCTTTATGAAAAGTATACAATTTGTGGCCTTCAGTTCTTTACACACACGAGCAGAGTCAGGATGAGCCCGCCCCAGCACCTGAGATTGCAGATCTGAGTCCCACCCAAGCAACCCAGTTGGTGAGAGGTGAGGGTGGGAGGGAGATGGCAGGAGGAGGAGCTTGTCTGTGAGCCTGGGGACATATGGCCTGCTCTTGTTTTCAGGAGAACACAGAGTGTTTCACAAGGGAAGTGTGAAACAGCATGTACTGAGCTCTGCTCTCAGGAATACGCCAGAGGAATAGCAGGTATGGTGTTCTGGATTTGGCTAAATACAGAGGCTTTAGTACAGCTCCTGATTACTGTATACAAGTTGAAGGTATCTAGAAGGTCAGGTTTGGGGCAGTGAGGGCGGGGGGAGGGAGCAAGCACATTTTCTCCAAAAGGATGGCAAAGAGAGAGACTTACTGAGGGAAGAGAAAGGTGTAGTGGTTAAAGAGAGTAGAATATTTGGGAGACATAGAGAAAGGATTTTAGGGGAATGTTGCCATGTGATAGTAATGTGACCCTCTCCCTTTGTCCTTCCATTTTATTAATACTATTAGTAACATTCTCAATGCCAATGGGGTTGGGTTGTGCTTTTCTGTGAGTACACTGATGTATAATACAGGCTGCATAAACGAGGATTGCTCAGCACCCCCAGGAGATGCTTGATTAGCATGGGTAGGTTACACCCACACACACATACCCTCCATGCAAATGCACTCACATGGAGATATATACCAAAAGGATAACTGTGGTTATTTCAAGGTCATTCAATTACTGGTAATTTTTTAATTTTCTTCTCTTTACTTTTTCGTTTTTGACAAATTTCCTATGATAAATAGAAATTGCTCTTACAACCATAAAAAGAAAATTATGAGGCAGGTGTGGAGGGGAAGGGAAAAGATGATACAGCCTAGGAGCAGGGATGGTGGAGGGGAGAGGGAAGGGGAGAGAGAGCAGAGGGTGAGAAGTACCACAAGTAGTGTCCCACAAACCCCCGTCCTAACATTTGTGGGAGCTGGGTCAAAAGTAAAAATAGAAGCACTCAGATTATAGGTCAAATCATTTAAAGAGTGTAAGTCCAACCAATGGACTGATAAGTAAAATGTTTTATCCTCCTCTGATTTTATTTTAATAAAAATAAAAGGCCAAAACATTTCCGAACAATGACCTGTAAGGATAGGCTTGAGTTGAGAATGGTTGGGCTTCTTAAGTTCTATGCTAGAACATGGGAGGAAGTGCAGAGAGCCGACCCTGGTTTCCACTGCCAAACCTGAAACTTTTGCACGTTCTCTTTCCATCCCTGCTCTAGCCTATGCAACAGGAGGCCTCAAAAGCCCACCTTTCTAAGCTTTGTCCACATGCCCCCACAAATGGTTGCGTCTTGGCCAACCTTTGAGCCCAGGGATGTACACACCAATGACAAGGCCCACCTTTGGGAAAACATATTTTGAGAAAGGGCTGCACAGGTTCTGAGAATGGGCTCAGAGCCATGCGGGATATTCTAGGATCCTTGCTACTCACAGTCATCTAGAAGAGGCAGTGCAGGCTCCAGGTGAGCCTCTCCCTTTGGGTAAATGACAGAGCTAGAGGCCGGTCCCGCATGCAGAGGACTCACTGGTTCTGGTCCGTGGGTGGTGCTGCCAGCCCCAGTTCTCTCTCTTCTCCTTCACTGTTCCCAGAGGCACTCCTCACTAAGAGATGTACGTACACTTGACACCATAACCCCCAAGTTCAATGACCTCTGTTTTGTTGTAATTCATATGGAATGATCCAATTCCTAAGACTATCTGGGCAGTGAGGATAGGCCGTGAGGAAGGGGGAGAAGCTGGTGCACTCAGTAGACCTGATGCTGGACTTCCCAATGTCATGCACCTTTTCAAGCAAAGTCACCAAAGACTTCTTCACAGACTACTCTCCAGACCTGTAAAATTAATTGAGGAAGTTTTAGGAACTTTCGTTTACATTCCAAAAGACAGTGTCAGGCAGTCTTGTGTTGGGAAGCCTTTGGCAAGGTGAGCATCATGACCCAGCTGTGTATCAAGAGTTTGAGTTTTGGCCAGGTGGGGTGGCTCATGCCTGTAATCCTAGCTCTCTAGGAGGCCGAGGCCAGTGGATTGCCCTGAGCTCAGAGGTTCGAGACCAGCCTAAGCCAGAGTAAGACCCTATCTCAAAAAAAAAAGAGTTTGAGTCTTGGCTCGGCGCCCGTAGCTCAGTGAACAGAGCACTGGCCACACACACTGAAGCTGGTGGGTTTGAGCTCAGCCCAGGCCTGCTAAACAACAATGACAACTGCAACCAAAAAAATAGCCAGGCCTTGTAGCTGGTGCCTGTAGTCCCAGCTACTTGGGAGGTTGAGGCAAGAGAATCGCTTAAGCCCAAGAGTTTGAGGTTGCTGTGAGCTGAGATGTCGCGGCACTCTACCCAGGGTGACATAATGAGGCTCTGCCTCAAAAAAAAAAAAAAAAAATCCAGAGTTGGAGTCTCAGTTGTACGTAGCTTTGACCAATGCCAAGGGAGAAAAACGATTACTTATTTCTTAAATTATTCACTTTGTGTTGAAGAAAAGGGAAGAATGGGGAGAAGAAGGTGGTAGATATGTTAGCAGAAAATATCCGGAATAGCAGGGAGAGGGAAAAAGAACGAAAAGTACAGAAAAGAGTGAATTGACACAGAGCATACAGTGGAAAAAACTAACACATGTAACTGGAGATCCAGAAGGAGGAGAGAACATAGCAAAAGAAAGAGAAAACAAGAATTTGCTCAATCCATGTAAGACAGGGTCAAGAAGCCCTTGGAACCCAGTGAAAACCACACCCTGGCATGTCACAGTAAAACCACATCTAGGTATATCTGTTTTGATTTTGCTTAAAAGCGAAGAAAAGACAAAATCTTAAAATCTGGCAGGAAAAAAAAAAAAAAAAAAAACAGGACGTCTTCAAAGAGTACCAGGAAGATATGTAAACACATACTATATAACTTAGATTCCGGATTTAAATGTCAAAAGTATAAGATAAGATGCTAGAAGAGGATATGGAAGCTTCGCTTGAGAACTGTAGGGAGGGAAATACTTCTTGAGACAAAGGGTGCTAGCCACAGGGGGAGAGATTGATAAATTGAATTGCGTGAAAATAAGAATTTCTGTTTATCCAAAGACATGATTAAGAGAGTAAAAGTGGCAAACTGTAAACAGAGTGAGAAAAGATATTTTCTTTGTTCTTTTCTGGTTTTGAAATTTCTAAAAGAAACAATTATGAAATTGTGGAAAAGTCATTTTTGCAAGGAGAGGGGTACGAGGTAGAAAAGCGCTTCGTGAGAAGCCAGAGTCCGGCCAGGGAGTACTGAGCAGAGGAGGAGGCAGAACCAGACAGGGCAGTGAGAGACTAGCCACCTGTTCTCCCAGCACCTGACCTGAAACCCTTTTCTACTTCCAGCAGAGCTGGGCGGAAACCCTGGGTCTCCTGCCACATGCACGTGTCCAAAGTCGACACGAAGTGGTTTATTCTCCAATTGCTCATATTTCCCTGCCTGGTGGTCCTGCCAGTGACCGGAAGAATAAGAGAAAAAGTTGTTTCTGCAATTGAAATTACAGGTTACAGTAGGTATTCTGGCTGGGTTTCAACGTACAAAGTGGGTACAAAGTGAAAGGCCTTTGCACGATCGAGTTGCAGAGAGGAGCCGGGGACTGTCATATATAAAAACATGGTTCCTTTTGTAAGCCAGAACACTGGAGGGAAACTAAGTGTTTAGTTATCAAGCTTGAGGTCTCCTGATGCTACAAGTCATACAATGTTTTAAATGTGTATTTAGGGGACTGTGGTGGCCACGTTGAGGTTTTGTCCAGGAGGACACTTGGTATTTGAAGAGCTTCCCTGGATTCAGAGCTACCAAGTGTTTAAGTCCTCAATAAAGAGTTCCAAGGATGAATACCAAACTTGGAAAGGGATCCTAATTGAAACATTCTTTCTTTTTCTTTTTTTGAGATAGAGTCTCACTTTATCGCTCTCAGTAGAGTGCCATGATGTCACAGCTCACAGCAACCTCCAACTCCTGGGCTTAGGTGATTCTCTTGCCTCAGCCTCCCGAGTAGCTGGGACTACAGGCACCTGCCACAATGCCTGGCTATTTTTTTGTTGCAGTTTGGCCGAGGCCGGGTTCAAACACATCACCCTTGGTATATGGGGCTGGCGCCCTACCCACTGAACCACAGGTGCTACCCCCAAAACATGCTCCTTTTTAAAGGGAATTTAATATTTTAGAACATAGAGAGGAAAAATAAAATGCATGCTTGATGGACAGAAGTTTGGAACCACTGGGGTTAAAAAAAGAAAGAAATCTGCAGAATTGAGCATAGAGTAGTGAGTAGATAGTGAGGGATAAAAGTTTCTGGCAAAGAGCTGAGTTTTTTAGTCCATTTCAGCCAGAACTGGAGAAGTGGAGGTGCAAGGCAGACTCTGTCCTGACCCTGGAACTCAATTCCCTTGTGAAATGAGGGTGTGGAACCAGAAAATCTCTCAGGACTCTTTGCTCTAAGAATTAGACTCAGGTTCTGGGAGTTTAAATTCTCGGGAAGGGCGACTTCCTAGTGTCTGCGTTTGTTGGGACAGAGGGTGGAAGGTGACTGGATCTTTACTCCACGAACCAAAAAGACCACCCAGCTCCTTGGGCAGGGAACGGAGGAAGAGAAGTGAATAGATTGGGTCCCAGGGCTTTGGAGGGGTTAAGAGTGAGAAGCACTTTTCTGAGAGTCACTGCCCACATCCTCCTTCTCAGTTTTACCAAAGCCAAAGCCGAAGATCTGCGTGAAGACTCCCCAGGATTGGCAGTGCAGATCCCTGTGCGAGATACAAATGGACTATCTCAGGGGTCTGCGCTGCTGCCAAGCCTCATGTGGAAAAGTCTGCATGCCTCCTGAAGATATTGGTAGAATCTGAAAAGCATCTTTCCCCTGCTTCTCAAAGATTATGGACTCCCAGATTGCAGGGAGACAGACAGCAGGACACTGTGTCTCCCCAGGCCTGGTTTCCAATCCAATCTGGGGGCCCCACTTCCTCATCCTAGCCCAGGCCTCCCACTTTCCACTCACAGGTTGTCCTTATATATTTAACCAGGCCTCAAGAGGTCTGGCGTTTATGGCTCTGCTCACTGGTCTTGAAACACCCCAGGAGAAGCCTTGAGTGGGCATCGTCCAAACTACATAAAACATCCCTACCCCAGGGTTTGGGAGGATTGGTTATGCTTACATAGATCAGTTTCTCCATATTGTGTGGCCACTGAATTCTGACTCCTTTTCTCTTCCAGAGGACAACAGACCAAAACATAAAGCCAGAACATGATTTCCAGCACTGACGCCTTAAACCGCCAGTGAGAGTTGGAGGATACCTGGAGGTCTTCGAAGAGCACTATGAGACCTTCTTTTTGCTCCACTTGGGGGTTGGGGAATGTGGCCAGGGCAATGTCAACCTGCTTCCCTGAGCTATTATTACATTAGCAGCCTCAAGTCCTTGCCAAATAAGCAGCGCCAATAACCCAGGATCTTTGTTTCTTTTTCTGTAGTCCAACAATTGTTTGCTGCCCTCACTGTTTGCTCTCACCCCATCTTTTGCATAAGCCCCAGCCCTTGCCTCCTAGTTTGGCTCTCCCTGCCTTCTCACCGTTTGGAGGCTTGGCCGGGACTCCTGCGCTCTCCTTTTCTTTATTCATTGACTGACATTGCTGGAGAAAACTGCTTGTGTGGGGGCTGTTCTCAGGGCTGCAGCAGACACTATCCTGCTGGCTGTAGCATTTCTCCCATGATCTTAGGTCTGTGATTCTTTTATGTACCTCCCTTTTTAACTAATCCACGCAAGTACAATCTTGCATGAAAACAACACCTCTAGAATTGGAGGGAGATGCCATTGGCCACTCTACTCAAGTTTTTTTCCCAGGGAATGCCTAATTTGGAACTATTATTATTCAGTAATTTGGAATCTGCAAGGATCTTTTCAAATGTAAATAGTGCTAGAAAGAATAAGAAACTTTCAGAGGGGTATAGAGAACCTACCGTGTGCCCAGATTGTGGCAAGGGCCATTTCGCATGAATGGAGATGTCACTTACTATATCTGCTGGCAAATAGCCCAAGAAAAGGTTAAGTTGTATGATCCAACCGAGTAGAAACCAGGAAGGGGCATGACAGAAAGGACCAAAGGGACCTGTAATTGGTGCTATAAAGTATGGACAGAGGGGTTGTTGTGGGTTGTGGTATCAGGGCAGGCTTCCTAGAAGAAGGATTGCATGGTTTACCATGAGGAACAGCTATGTCTCTGAGTGAAATTTATTTTTCCCTCCCTGTCAAGAATTAAATATAGAATGCGGTGAGGATGGAAGCAAGGGAGAGTGAATGAAATGAAAGGCTAAACCCTTTCTGTCCCCCCAGCAATAACAGGTGGATCGTGAACTTGGTAGCAAGCTCCATGATCCTAGCACATTCTGTTTGCTAACTTTTCCATTTGGGCTTCTGTCCTTACCTTGATAAAACCCTCAGAGCCCAAGTATTGTGCTTTAATTAGCAAAGAGGAACAAATAGGCACAGTCTGGTAGCTGGACCTTCCCAAGTTCACTCAGCAAGCTGGTGATGAATGGGGGATATAGATCTCCTTCTCTAAACTCTGTACTTGAGTTTTTTGAAATATGTCCATTTTAGGGACTAGAGTTGTGCTGAAGGCAGAGAGTCCTGTGGGGAGTAGGTTTGAAGAAGTGTCTTGTGCAGAAAGAGCCCCAACTGGAGAGCTGAGAAAGGGAAGGAGGGAGGGGTGGAGGGGAAAGGGGTGTGGTACACCTTTGGGGGGCAGGGCACAATTATAAGAGGGTCCTTATCTAACAAAAGCAATCAGTGGAACCTGGTTCTGTGTACACTCAATGAATCCCCAACAATAAAAAAAAAGAAGAAAAGAAAGAGCCCCAACTGAGATGTCCCCATGCATGAATTCTCCTGGGCTAGCAGGGAAGGACTGCTAGGCCAAATCCAATAAATTGTTTTCTTCTGAGCAATTAGAATGGGGAAAATTTCTTGGGCCACCTGGCAGAGAGGAGCTCTCATTGACCCTCAAGTGCACTAAAGAACACCCGGAGCCTTCGGGTGTAGTGAATTAGCCTACAGTTAATTCACTCTGGAAAGCTTCAGAAGTGGGGGGAGATTGGCATTCAAAGGTATGGGCTGGGGCACATATTTTGATACAAGCATATAATGTGTAATGATCAATTCAGGATAATTGCATAATCGCCTGAAACATTTCTCAATTCTTTTTGTGTGCTGGGAACATTCCAAATTCATTCCTCTAGTTACTTTGAAATATACAAGAAATGATTGTTAACCGTAGTTGCTCTAAGGTGCTTCCAAATACTAGATCTTGTTAAGCTGTTATGTATCCATAAAAATTGAAAATAAAAAAATTAATTAAAAAAAGAAAAAAAGAAGTGTTGCCTGGGGTCCCCAGTGGATGCCTTTTTAATTTTACTGGAAGGATTGGTCCAAGTAAACTGGTTTACCAGAAGCAGAGTTGATAAGCAATTTTAACATACATTTCTCTCAGTAACAGATAAGAAGACAAAAAAAATCAATAAGGATACAGAAGATTTGGACAACATAAATAAAAATGTATCAAACAACATATATAGAAAAGAATTCAGAATTACTGTAGAATACATATGACATTTTAAATATTTCAGTAAAGATCAATATATCTAAATCAAACTGACCCTATTGTAATTAAGTTAGAAATAAGTAAAATAAAATAGCTGGAAAGATTTTCCATATGATTAAAAGTTAATCTTAGGAACCACAGGTCAAAGATGAAATAACAATAGAAATGTTTTGAAGTAAAAAATGATCTTTCCCCCCTTTTTAATTTTTATTAAATCATAAATACATAAATCACATATACATTACTGCATTGATTTTTTCCTATCCTTTCTGTTTTCAATGTCACTGATTTCTTCTCTTATCTTTATTGTTTTCTTCCTTATTCTTGCTTTGAGTTTATTTTCCTGTTCTTTTTCTAAATTCCTGAGGAGGGAGCTTAGATTATGAATTGTAGATTCTTCCTCTTTTTTATTTAGGGCTATAAATTTCCCTCCCACTGCACTGGTTGTGCTCCCCAAACTTTGATGTGTTGTATTTTCATTTTCATTCAATGTAATATAGTTTTATTTCTCTTGGGACTTTCCCTTTGACTCAGGAATTATTGAGAAATGTGTTGTTTGATTTCTAAATGTTTGAAGATTTCCTTGTTATCTTTCTGTTACTGATTTCTAGTTCGATTCCACTGTGATCAGAGAAAACACTTTGTATGATGGCATTTTATTTATTGTAAACTTGCTGCAATTTGTTTCATGGCCCAGGATGCAGTTTCTCTTGGCTCTGTGGGTACTTGAAAAGAATGCCTATTCTGCTCTTGTTGAGAGAACCATTCTATGGAATTGTAATAGAAGTTGTAATACTCAAGTCACATTTGATTTCTGCAATTATAAGAGGTGCTCAAATGTGACTTGTATTCATGTTTTGTTATTGGCATACATTGAGTATTGCAATTTCAGTAATTTCTTTCCTTTCTTAAAATGTGTATACATTTTTTGGTACCCTCTGTATTTAATGTATTGACAAAAAAAATATTTTATTTGTGGTGTTTAAGAAAAAGTAAGGTAGGCCAGGTGTGGTGGCTCATGCCTGTCTGTAATTCTAGCACTCTGGGAAGCTAAGGGGGGTGGATCGCTTGAGCTCACAAGTTGGAGACCAGCCTGAGTCAGAGAGAGACCCCATCTTTCAAAATAGCCAGGCTTCGTGGTGGGTGCCTATAGTCCTAGCTACATGGGAGGCTGAGGCAAGAGGATAGCTTTAGCCCAAGGGTTTGAGGTTGCTGTGAGCTACGACACCGTGGCACTCTACCAACGGTGACAAAGTGAGATTCTATCTCAAAAATAAACAAATAAATAAATAAAAGAAAAAGTAAAGTATAACCAAAACTGATAGTATGTTAAAGTATTCTAAAATTTGTATTTTTCAGAAAGAAGGTAAAGATGTTGACTGGCTTAGATCTTGTTAATTTAAATAATTATGTTAAACATGTATAATTTAAATTCCAGAATAACCACTGAAAGAAAAGAAATATATTAAAAAATAGAAATGCATTATAAAACTTCCAGACTAGTAGAGAGAATTAGAAAAATTGGAATAAAGAGAAAATTCAGTCACAAGAAGAGAGAGCACTGAGGGGAAAAAACATAGAGAAAGGATCAGTGATTATGTCTCTGGGGTAGGAAAGGCATGCAATAAAAACATTCATTCAAAATGTAAAAGACAAACCAACAAAGTTTTTAGAAGATCACTCTTAAACCTGGAAAATGTTTATAATACATACAACTGATGAAAGACTAGGATTCAGTAGAACTCAGCAGGAAAAAGTCAGACAATCCTAGAGAAAAATGAGCAAAAGACTTGAACAGGAAATTGTAAGAAGGGGTACCCAAGCATGGTTCATAAAGATATGAAAAGGTGTTTAACCTCATTAATATTTAAGACATTTAAATTAAATCTATAATGTACTTTGACATTTCTATTAGAATGGTAAAAGCAAAAAAAATCCTGGCAATACTATGTACAGCATAGATATGGAACAACGGGGATTCTCAACTACCAATGGTAAGATTATGAGTTGGTACAAATTCTCTGGGAAATAGTTTGGCCTCCCTAGGAACTCGGCTATCTCAAACCTAGGTGTGTAACCTGCAAGAATACCTGCCCCTGTGCTCCCACAAACATGTAGAAAGCATTCATGGCCTCTTTCTTCATAGTAGCTCTCAACTGTAGAGTAAAGGTATTGTGTATATAAATAGGTGATACAGCAGTGAAAATGAATAAAATACAGCTACACACAACAATGTGGATGAAACTCATGAAAATAATGTTGAGCACAAAGAGCAAGGCACCAAAGAACCCATCCCAAGTGACTCCATTTAGAAGAACAGAAGCAGACAAAACCAAAAATATGTGTTTGGGAGAATGAATATTTATATTTGGAAAATAGGAAAAACAGTGAGAAAGTTATTGCTATTAGCTACCTTCTTGAAGACAGGAAGAAGTTGTGATTGGAAAAGAAAAGGACAAGTTAGGAGGAGCAGCAAGTCTTGGAAATCTTTTTCCCAATCTCAGAGATAGTTTAATGAGTGGCTTGCCAGATTAAACATTAATGTTTAATGCATATTTTTATTCTTGCTTTTTTGCACATTATATAATTTTACCAAAAGGAAAGCAGTTCTTCCTCCTTCTCTCCTTTTGTTCACTAACTGAACCAGTCAGTCCTAATGCCATTAGATAGGGCAGAGCCAGGTAGGTGCTTGCCCCACGGGGAAGGGAGCCATGATGGCTCTGTGTGGGTGTCCGAGCCTGAACAGGTCAGCAGGGCATTTTTGTAAGAGGCCAGCTGGCCTGAGGTGTTGGAGCCAGAGGCGGGTGAGGAGAATGGCCAGTGAGGGGGAAGGGGAGCAGCGTAGCATGCAGGGTCAGCCTGAGCAGGCTGAGAAGGAAGGCCCCTGGGCCTGGGGGCAGCTGGCACAGAACGAGACCGGGTGAGGTGAGGAGGGCATCCATGCAGGGCAGAAGCTGAGTGAAGAGACTTAGGGCTGAAGTGGAGTGACGAGGCCTGGTGTGGATGGTGGAACTGAAGGAGGGTGAGGCGGGTGTCCATGGGGGGTTGGAGGGGTGGAAGGCAAGACCTAATACAGGGTAACAAACCCTGAGCAGGGTGAGGAGGGTGTCCATGTATGGGGAAGCCAGGCATGGAGGGTCAGAGCCCAAGGAGATGGAGGAGGACATCTAGAATTTAGGGTGGTCTCCAGTGGGAAGCCAGGACCAAGAACACTAAGGAGGGGTTCTCTCCGGTGTGGGCCAGCAGAGCCTAAGTGGGGCAAAGAGAGCACCAACCCACAGGAGCAAACTTCCAGCCCAAGGAAGGTGAGTGGGCCATCGATGGGGTGAGGGGCCCAGTGAGGGGAGTCAGAGCCTGAACACAGTAGAGTTTGGCATTTTCTGAGAAGAAACAAGCAAATACACACGCATACAAACACACACATGCACACATGTTTTAATACACACATGTCCGGAAAGTATACAGCCAAGCGTGTCTCTCTTTTTCCATGGGGCATGGCTGGATACTTTCTGGACAGCCCTCATACACATGTGTATATATACTTTTTTAAAATTACATTTCAACACATGTAAAGAATTAAAAGAGGACGAATAGTGGCAGGTTATGTTATTCTTCACGATTTTGCATTCCATCCTTCCTTTAAGAGGATTACATCCCTGGCCCTTGCTTCGCTCAACACCCAGAACCTTTTCTGTAAGGATGAGCATCTCTGCCTCGTTGACTCTAGGCTTGACCGTGAGCTGTGCTTTGCCCTTGGGAACACAAGCAGCTATAACACAAGCATTGTGAGCTTCATGTTGTGGGTTTCTGCCAGCTCCTTTGTTTTTCCCCTTGGCCACGAGAAGGGGCCTGATCTGGGCAGAGACCACTCCCGAGTTCCAAAGCCTGGAGCAGAGCCCCTGCCGGGCACAGGCAGTGGGCAACTTACAACTTGGATGCATCTTGAACAGGAAAACACTTTTGTTGTGGAAAGCCATTGAGAGTTCAAGGTCTCTTATTTGTATCCCAACAAAAGTCAAACTAAGAAAAATATAGATTATTCTCATTCTTTATGGTAGTTGTATTCTATAAAATCATGGCAAATACGGAATTAGCAAATAACTGAGCTACTGGGGAACTCAAGATTAGTCTCTTGCAAGCCTCTTGCCACAACATTTTCATTATCTGATCAATATATAACCTTGTGTGCTTCTGTTAAAAGACATCTTGTATAATATAGTATATTGGGGTTTTTTTGTTTTTTGCTTTTTTAGGACAGAGTCTCACTCTGTTGCCTTGGGTAGGATGCCGGGGCATCACAGCTCACAGCAGCTTCAAACTCTTCAGCTAAAGAGAACCTCTTGCCTCAGCCTCCCAAGTAGCTGAGACTCCAGGCACTCATGACAATGCCTGGCTAGTTTTTCTATTTTTATTAGAGGTGGGGTCTCATTCTTGCTCAGACTGGTCTTGAACTCCTGAGCTCAAGCAATCCACCCATCTTGACCTCCCAGAGTGCTAGGATTACAGGGAAGAGCCACTATACCCGGCTAAAGTATACATTGTCTCATTAACATTGAATCATTGCCAATAGCATTATAATGGATGCCTGAATAAAGCTTATCTAACACATGTGATGTTAGCTTTGCAAGGCCCATCACGGCCTTCCTGCACTTAGGAATTGTACATAGGAATACTCAATAGCACTTCAGCACAACTCTTGGGGGCTATTTTAAATAACTAAATCACCAACAAAAAACACGAAAGGGTGAAAGATGCAGCACTACACAGATTATAAAAAGGATATTTGTTTACAGCATGAGAGCTGAAACAAGAAAGAAGACTTCATCTGGGGATGTGCATATTTTTGTGCCGCAAATTTTTGCCTTTCTTCAGGAGTAATTGCAAAAGCATCACGAGTATTGATTCTGGGCTAGCAAGTGAATTTTAGCAAGGAGGCACATTCCCAAGTACAGAATCTGGGAATAATAAAAACAGAGTGTAGCAAACATATAAGACTGTAGAAAAGAATCCAAATACGTCATTTGTGTCCTCAAATGTCACTCACTAGGTAAAGATTGCTGGAATGGCTTTTTACATTGTAGATTTACACTATTTGAAAAATACACACAAAACATATCTCCATGGAATGGTTGAAAGCAAAAGGATGGAAATGAGACTAAATAAATGCATACAAAAAAGAGGTGTAGTTAGATTAATATCAGGCACTAGAAAACTCAAAGATGAAGATTCATTTTGGAGATAAAGAGTCATTGGATAATGATTAAAAATTCACTGCACCAGGAATGTGTATGTATTTACCTAAATGAATAGAACCAGCATATATAAAGCAAGCTCTGATATAATTACAGGCATAAATCTATGGCCATGTTGAGAGCCCTCAACTCGCCTTTTTCAATTATTGATAGGTCCAAAGGACAAAAAATTCGACAGGTCTAAAATATTTAAACAACACACTATGGAAATATACATGGTGTACTTGGTACTCCGTAGAATATCGTTCTTTTTCAGTGTCACAATGTAGATAGCTGAGTAGGAATTTATTTAGGGGATGATGTTTTTGGAGGATTGTTACTCACTCTGCCTGAACTTAGGCATATATTAAAAAGATTCATGGAGCTAGTTGTCCTCAAGATCTCCTATCTGGGGACTGAAGCTAAAGGCACATTTCTGGTTGAGCAGCCCTTGTACCAGAACACGCATGCCATGCCTTTGAGAGGAGAAGGGGTGTGAGCGAGGAGCTCTGAGCCATGGAAACGGGGCCTGGGACTGGGTGAGCTCCTAGTGGGGGTGAATCCTACAGGGTTGTGGGATGTAGTACAGTGATAGTGGGGCCTCACTCGTAGTTCCTGAAGTTTGTAATCTGAAAATTCCCCATTGCCCCTTCCCCCAACCCCAGCTCCCTGCCCTCTGTAGGCCTTTCAGTTTCAAAATGCTGTTGAGATTACTGCAAAACAGCAGTCTCTGCCATTTGGGAGTGTTGGGCAAAAAGGTAGGCTCTGGGAAGTGTGGACATGTTAGCAATATTAATTCTTCCAATCTATAAACATGAGATGTCTTTCCATTTATTTGTATTTTCTCCAATTTCTTTCATTAATGCTTTGTAGTTTTCAGTGTACAGATCTGTCACTTCCTTGTTTAATTTTACCCTGAAGTATTTTCTCAATGCTACCGTAAAGGGAATTTTCTTAATTTATATTTCAGATAGTTTGTGGTTAGTGTGTGGAAATGCTACTGATGTTGTATGTTGACTTTGTTTCCTGCAACTTTCCTGAATTCCTTTATCAGGTCTAACACTATTTGGGTGGAGACTGTAGGGTTTTCTTAGATGTAGGATCATGTCATCAGGAAATAGGCCATTCCATTCCTATTCCTATTTGGATGACTTTTAATTATTTTTCTTGCTAATTCCTCTAGCTAGGACTTCAGTACTCCATTGATGACAAGTGGTGACAGTGGGCATTCTTGTCTTGTGCCTGATCATAGAGGAACGCTTTCAACTTTTCACTCTTGAGTGTGACAGCTTGTCATATATGGCCTTTTTTTGTGTTGAGGCACATTCCTTCTATTTCTAATTTGTTGCAAACATTTTTATTATGAAAAAATGTTGAATCCTATTCTCTGCATCTACTAGTATGATCATATGAACTATGATCTTCCTTCTGTTAATATGGCGTATCACGTGTATTGATTTCTATAGGTTAAACCATCTTTATATGCCAGGGATAAATTCCACTTGATCATGGTAAACAATCCTATTAATGTACTGTTGAACACAATTTACTAGTATGTTGTTGAGGAGTTTTTGCATCTATGTTTCTGAGAGATATTGGCCTGGAATTTTCTCCTCCTGTAGT
This sequence comes from Loris lydekkerianus, assembly GCA_963574355.1. Lineage (NCBI taxonomy): Eukaryota > Metazoa > Chordata > Mammalia > Primates > Lorisidae > Loris > Loris lydekkerianus. The sequence goes on from CAUYPK010083104.1 coordinate 27,964, forward strand.
GTTCTTGTCTAGCTTCGATATCAGGATAATGCTGGACTTGTAGATTGAATTTGAAAGTACTCCCACACCTTCAATTTTAAGTGTGATTTGAGAAAGATTGGCATTAGGTCTATGGTTGAGGTTTGGTGGAATTCAGCTGTGAACCCATCAGATCCAGGCTTGTTTTTGATGAGAGAGTTTTAATTACTGATTCAATTTTTTAATTGTTTTTCTCTATTCAGCTTTTATATTTCTGCATGATTCAATTTTGGTAGGCTATATACTTCTAGAATTTTTTTTTTTTTTTTTTTTTTTTGAGATATGTTACTCTCGGTAGAGTGCTGTGGCATCGCAGCACACAGCAACTACAAATTCTTGAGCTTAAATGAGTCTCTTGGCTCAGCCTCTCAAATAGTTCAACTATAGGCGCCCGCCACAATGCCCGGCTACTTTTTGGTTGTAGTTGTCATTGTTTGGCAAGCCCGAGCTGGGTTCGAACCCACCAGCTCCAGTGTATGTGGGTGGCAGCCTAGCCGCTGAGCTACAGGCACTGATCCTACTTCTAGAAATAGATCAGTTTCCTTTGGGTTATTCAATTTATGTATAATGGGTCACAATCTTTTTTTTTTTTTTAACATTTTAATTTTTTATTTTATTTATTTTTGTTGTTGCATTTTGGCCGGGGCCAGGTTTGAACCCACCATCCTCAGTATATGGGACTGACACCCTACTTACTGAGCCATAGGTGCTGCCCTGGATCACAATCTTTATCAAAATTTTAATCATATTTTTCACAGAAATTGAAAAAAAAATTCTAAAATTTGTATGAAGTTACAACAAACTCTGAATAGCCAAAGAAATTTAGACCAAAATGATCAAAGCTTGAGGCTTCACATTTTCTAATTGCAAAATATACTACAAAGCTGTTAGTATAAAAGCAGCATGGTACTGGCATAAAAACAGACATATAGATTAATGGAACGGAATAGGAATAAATCCATGCATTTATGGTCAATTGACTTTCAACAAAGTTGTCAAGAACACATAATGGAGACTGTCTCTTCAATAAATGGTGTTGGGAAAACTGAATACCCATGTGGAGAAAAACGGAATTGGACCCTTGTCTCATACCATATAAAACAATGAAAATGGACTTGGGCTAAAGATCTAACTGTAATAACTGAAACTATAAAACCTCTAGAAGACATAGGGGGAAAGCTCCATGACATCGGTCTGGGCAATGATTTTTTTTTTTTGTTTTTTTTTTTTTTGAGACAGAGCCTAAAGTTGTTGTCCCAGATAGAGTGCTGTGGCATCACAGCTCACAGCAACCAACTCCTGCACTTAAAGTGATTCTCTTGCCTCGGCCTCTCAAGTAGCTGGGGCTACAGGCACCTACCACAACACCTGGCTATTTTTTGGTTGTAGTTGTCATGTTGTTTGGCAGGTTCGGGCTGGATTCTAACCCACCAGCTCTGGTGTATGTGGCTGGGTCCTTAGCCACTTGAGCTACAGGCACTGAGCCTAGGCAATGATTTTTTTGGATGTGATCCTGGAAGTAGAACAGAAGCAAAAATAGACAGATGAGACTGCATCAAACTAAAAGTCTTCACAGCAAAGGAAACAATCAACAGACTGAAGAGACAACTTACAGAATGGAAGAAAATATTTGCAAACCATATACCTGATAAGGAGTTAAACTGCATAACATAAATACATTCCTTCAAAACATATGAGGAATTCAACAGCTCCACAGCAGCAAAACAAGTCGATTTTTTAAATGAGCAAAAGATTTGACCAGACGTTTTTTCTTTTTTCCGTTCATGTCTCTTGCCCAACTTTTTTTTTTTGTTGTTTCAGGTTAATTGAGGGTACAACAAATTAGGTTACTTTGTTTGCATTTGTTAAGTAAAGCCCCTCTTATAATTGTGTCCCGCCCCCCAGGAGGTGTGCCATACCAGCACACCCATCCTCCACCCTCCTCCCTCTCCTGATTCCTTCCTTCCCCCTCCCCCACCTTGAATTGATTTGAGTTTTCCTCTTCTCTGGGTGTATATTAGACTGTCTGCTGGCTTGATATTAGAAATGAATACATTGGATTCTTGATTTTCCCTTCTTGTGATGCTTTACTAAGAAGAAGGCGTTCCAACTTTATCCAGGTTAATACAAAAGATGTAAAGTCTCCACCTTTTTTAATGGCTGAACAGTATTCTAGGCTTTACATATACCACGACTTGTTAATCCTCCTGGATTGGGCATGTAGGTTGTTTCCACATTTTGGTGATGATAAATTGAGCTGCAATAAATAGTCTAGGGCAAATGTCCTTATAATAAAAGAATTTTTTTCTTCTGGATGCCTACTAGTGGGATTGTGGGGCCAAATGGAGATCTAATTTGAGTACTTTGAGAATTCTCCATACTTCTTTCCAAAGAGGCTGTTTTAGTTTGTAGTTCCCCAACAGTGTAAAAGTGTTCCACTCTCTCCACATCTGTACCAGTATCTGCAGCTTTGGGACTCTCTGATGTGTGTTAATCTTACTGGGGTTAGATGTTATCTCAGGATGGCTTTGATTTTCATTTCTCTGTTGTTTAGGGACTACAAGCATTTTTTCATATGTTTGTTAGCCATTTGTCTGTCTTCCTCAGAGAAGGTTCTGGTCATGTTTCTTGTCCACTGATACATGGGATTGTTAACTATTTTTTTGTTGATTAATTTGAGTTCCCTATAGATCCTAGTTATTAAGGTTTTGTCGGATTCATAATATGCAAATACCTTTCCCATTCTGAAGGTTGTCTATGTGCTTTGATTATTGCGTCCTTGGCTGTGTAGAATCTTTGAAGTTTAATTAAGTCCCATTTGTTTATTTTTGTTGCTATTGCAGTGAAGTCTTCCTGGAAGTCTTTTTCGTAAAACCTTTCTCCATGACTTGGCGCTTGTAGCTCAGCACTTAGGGTGCCAGCCACATACACTGCAGCTGACAGGTTCGAATCTAGCCTGGGCCTGCCAAAACAACAATGACAACTACAACCAGAAAATATCTGGGTGTTGTGGCGGGTGCCTGTAGTCCCAGCTACTTGAGAGGCTGAGGCAAGAGAATCACTTAAGCCAAGAATTGGAGGTTGCTGTGAGCTGTGATGCCACAAGCATCCTACCCAGGGTGACATAGTGAGATTCTGTCTAAAAAAAAAAAAATTGTTTGTCTAATATGACATTTTCAAGATTTTTTCCCCATACTTTCTTCTATGATTCATCATTTCATGCCTTAGATTTAAATCTTTTATTCATCTTGAATCAATTTTTGGAAATGGTGAAATGTATGGGTCCAATTTCAGACTTTTATATGTGGTTATCCAGTTCTCCCAGCACCTGAATAGACATTTCTTTCTTTCCTTTTATTTTTTAATTAAATCATAGCTGTGTACATTAACATAATCATGGGGTACAATGTGCTGGTTTTATATACAATTTGAAATATTTTTATCAAACTGGTTAACATAGCCTTCATGGCATTTTCTTAGTTATTGTGTTGAGACATAGTCTACATTTAGTAAATTTCACATGTACCCTTGTAAGATGCATCGCAGGTTTGGTCCCACCAAATACCCTCCCTCCACCCATCCTGCCCTCTCCCCTTCCCTCCCTTTCCCCTTTCCCTATTGAATAGACATTTCTTAAAAGAAGACACACAAATGGCCAGCAGGTTTATTAGAAAATGCCCAACATCCCTAATCACCAGAGAAATGCAAATGAAAGTCACAATGAGATATCATCTCACCTCTGTTAGAATGGCTGCTATCAAAAAAGATAAGAGATATAAAATGTTGACAAGGATGTGGAGGAAAGGGGACATTTGCATAGTGCCGGTGAGAATGTAAATTAGTGCAGCCAGTATGGAGAACAGTGTAGAGATTCCTCAGCGAAACTAAACATAGGATTGCCATATCATCCAACAATCCCACATCTGGAAATACATCCAAAAGAAGGAAATCCATGTGTCAAAGAGCTACCTGCAGCCCTGTGTTCTTTGTAGCATTATTCACGTAGCCAGGATATGGAAGCAACCTCAGAGCCCAGCAACAAAAGAATGAATACACATTTAGTATATATTTACAATAGAATACTATTCAGTCTTCTAAAAGAAGGAAATTCTGTCATTTGCCACATCATATGTACTTGTAAACCTGAAGGAAAGACAGAAAGACAAATACCACGTGATCTCACTTTTTTTTTTTGAGACAGTCTCACTATGTCACCCTCAGTAGAGTGCAGTGGCATCACAGCTCACAGCAACCTCAAACTCTTGGGCTTAAGCGATTCTCTTCCCTCCCAAGTAGCTGGGACTCCAGGTGCCTACCACAACACCCGGCTATTTTCTATTGCAGCTGTCACTGTTGTCTTGCTGGCCTTGGCGGGGTTCGAACCCGCCAGCCTTGGTCTATGTGGCTGACGCCCTAACCACTGTGCTACGGGCACTGAGCCACATGATCTCAGTTTTATGTGGCATCTAAAAAAAGTGAACTTACAGAAGTTTTTGAAACTCTGAGAGTTCATATAGTAAGGCATTATTCATTTTTTATACCTTAAAATAAAAACTACACTAAGGGTTATATATGGGAGATATATATGGAAAATGAGGGCTTGAGTAAGTGAGAAAGTAGCATCTGTTTATCTTGTCTGGGAGCCTCATAAAAGACTAAGCTTGGGTAGCAACAGAAGACTAAGAGGACTCTCTTGATTAACCCAAGGTCATCTGGGTTCTGCTTCTGTGGAGCCGAGATCCAGTAGGTCGGCCCAGGCCTTCTAGAAAATCTCATAAAATCAGCTTCTGTCTTCAAGGGAACAAAGAAAAGATGCTCACTAGTGTCTGGGATTGAACCAGGAGCAACTGTGGGCAAACCAGCCCTGCAACTGTTCCAAACAAATTTCTGTGATCATTCAAGTGTGGCCTTTTACCCAGGAGCAAGACAGCACGCAGTGTCTGGCTAGGACAAAGTACAGCCCCATGGGAGAATATGAGGCGATCAGACAGGGTCCTGGAACTGAATGTCCTAGACCTCCCCTGACTCACCCTCTGACCTCAGGCAAATCCCTGCTGCATTCTGGGTGTCAGTTTTCTTGTCTGTGAACTAAGGGAATCTGGTGGGTCAGCTACATGCACTTTTGGTCTCTCTCTAGATTGAACCTAACTCCTGCCTCTCTTCTCATCCTCAACAGGCACCTTCCCCTCCACATCTCTGCCCTCTCCTGGAGGAATGCAGCTTTCCTGGTGCTTCTCTCTCTCTCTTTGGACCAGACCTCTGCATCGCTGGCCAACAAAATCCAATGTGGGTTCAAAAAAAGCCGCCGCCCTTCTTTTGTAGGAGACCTTCTTGGGGATGGAGGGTTGGACATGAGGCAAGGACTAGTGTCAGATGAAGCCATCTCTGCTGTGGGTAGACAGCCACCCCTGTCACTGCCTTGACCCTCCAAGTCCTTTCCTCACCTGATCCCTCCAAATCATTTCCCTAACTTTTCCCAATATGTGTTTTTCCAAGTTTATTTATTTATTTATTTTGAGACAGAGTCTCACTTGGTCATTGCTGGTAGAGTGCCATGGAGTCTTAGCTCACAGCAACCTCATACCCTTGGGTTCAAGTAATTCTCTTGCCTCAGCCTCCCAAGTAGCTGGGACTACAGGCGCCCACCATATTTTTAGAGACGGGGTCTCCCTCTAGCTCAGGCTGGTCTCAAACCTGTGAGCTCAGGCAATCTACTTGCCTTAGCCTCCCAAGTGCTGGGATTACAGATGTGAGCCACTGTGTCTGACTAATTGTTTATAAATTAATGAGTCATCTGGGTGCCTGTGGCTCAGTGGGTAGGGCGCTGACCCCATATACTGAGGGTGGTGGATTCAAACCTGGCCCTGGCCAAATTGCAACAAGAAATAGCCGGGTGTTGTGGTGGCACCTGTGGTCCCAGCTACTGGGGAGGCTGAGGCAAGAGAATCGCCTAAGCCCAGGAGTTGGAGGTTGCTGTGAGCTGTGTGACGCCACGGCACTCCACCGAGGGTGATAGAGTTGAGATTCCGTCTCTACAGAAAAATAAAAAATTAATGAGTCATCAGGCTTGAGCCAGAGGAGAGAGGTCTGGTGAAGAGGCTGTTGTGATAGTTAGAGAAAGAAGTGGGGATGAGTTCAGGTGCTGACCTGAGGGAGTGGCCATGAAGAGAGAGAGGACAGGGGCTTGGAGAGAAATTTCAGAGATGGAATTGACCAAAACCTATAACTAATAGGATGCCGGGTGGCAGAGAGAGATGAATGAATCTCTGGATTCTAGTAACTGAGGGTACCTGCTGGTGCTAAATATCAAGATGGGGAACAGAGAATTAGGAGGTGCTGCTTACACACGATGAGACACTAGCTCTGTTTTCAACGTGTTAGAACAGAAGTGCTCGCAAGATGCCCCCATGAGGTCTTTCCCAGGCATTTGGAAATAAGTCCCTTCAGTTTGGAATAGAGGCTGGGCCTAGAGAGAGAGGTGGGAATCACAATCAAGGTCATGGGAATAGGAGTGATCACCAGGAAGTATGTGGCAGGTAATGTCAGGAGACAGATGAAGTCAGAATTCCCCAGTAGATGAAGAGGGACCCCTGGGGTGCGGGTATCAGGAAGGAGGCTACACACAAGGCAAGTGGCTGAGAAAAACCAACCAGGGAGGGGAGAGGGTTTTAAAAGAGAATTCAAGCTGACGATGGGGGAGGAGCTACAATGACTAAAACTCAACCAAAGGTACAGAAGGCTCCTGAAAGCAGGAGGGAGGCTGACATCAATACGTATGGGCTGGTTTGTCTTCACAATCCCAAGGCTACCCTTTGTAGGCCTCTTTACCCCTTTGGAAGTGTCTCTTTTGGATTTTATTAACTTGCCCTCTGCCCAAACCTAGAACAATGGTTTCCGAGTAGAAGCCTTTTATCCTGGTGTCCAACTCCCTGCTCCAGGATCACCTGGGATTCTTTTTTACTAGCAGGATTCACTGGCCTCTCTTTCTAGAGATTCTGATTCAGTCCAGAGTCTGTATTTTCTGGAAGATGCATAGATGATTTTGATGTATGCTCCAAGTTAGGCACCACATATTCTTTTTAGCTTCAAGCCACACTTGGAGGGTGCATTAAGGGTGCCAGGAAGGATAAAAAGTATAGCTGGAAAGTGCTAAAACTCTCAGTGGCTGATCTTCAGGGCAGGTGGGACTTCTGATGTGAGTCCTGGACTCTAATTGCTCCTAATTCACTCTATTATCCTATCTGGCCTGATTTTTATAAAACCTGTGATATCAGGAGGTTGGCGCTAATGATAAGTGTTCCTTCCAATTCTGAAGTCCTCTAATTCCCAGACTCAGTAGTATCCAGGGGGATCACGCTTCTCTAGTCAGATTCCACAGAAGAGATGTCCACTTTCCAGCCATGGAGCCACCCTAAGCACTCTATTATCCATCTGTTGTCGTGCAACAAATTTTCTGTAGGTCAGAAGTCTGACATGGAGCATCTGGGTTCTTTGCTCAGGTCCTCACCAGGCTGAGCTCTAAGTGTCAGACAAGGATGTAGTTCTCATTTGATGCACAAGACCTTCTTCCAGGATTGCTAGTTGTCAGCAGAAACATTTCCTTGAAGTTTTAGACTGAAGCTTCCTACTGGCTGTTTGTTTGTTCTAGAGGTCACCCTCATTCCTTAGCACGTGGCCTCAGCCATCTTCCAAGTGACCAGCTGCATCCTTTTCATAGTTTGAATCTCTCTGACATCTTCTCTAGCAGCCAGAAGAAAACTTTACTTTTAAAGGACCAAATTGATTAGGCCTGGTCCACTTGGTTCTTCTCTGATCTTTAAGGTCAACTAATTTGGGACTTTCATTTTTCTGCTCAGTCTCTTCACAGTAGTATCTAGATTCTTATTTGAGTCAATCACCAGAGGATGGGAATCTTGGGGGTGCAACTTTAACATTCTGCCTACCACAAGCACTGAAACCCAGAAGCCAGGTCTAACCCTGGAAAGGGAAGAAGTAACTCCCTATCTTCTAAGTTCTTAGCTTGTGCCAGGTGCCATGGTAGATGCATTATGAACATCATTCCTCCTAACTCTTATAAGCAGCCTGTAAGGCAGGGATTACCATTCTCATTTTCAAGGTGGAAAACTGACTCAGACAAAATAAAATACTTTCTCAAGGTATTTAGCTAGCTCGTGTTGGAACCAGGATCTCAAGACAGATCTGATTGTCCTTCTTCTACCACTCTACCATTCCTTTCCCCCTTAGAGGTAACTTGGAAGTCATATAGTCAAACTCAGATTGATTTTGAGTTCACAGGAGTGAAGGGCCAAAGTGAAGCCTCCTGACTCCTATTTCCTTGATGTTTCCACTGCTCCTTAACTGATTTACCCTGTCAACTAAGATACTAGAGGCAAAGGAGTTAAGCACTAAAATGTTAGGTTTCAAGCAGAGAGGGGCACTCCTGAATTTAAGGCCATTTAAGGTTCCTACCTAACCCTTGCCCTAGAATCCAAGCTGCTTCTCTTTAAGTTCTTCCTGGGCATGAATTCCTGATTCAGACCCATCTAAATGGACTAACAGCGGTAAGAGACAGATCTCCTAAATAGAAGCAGATGTGAAGATGTGAAAATTGAAGCTAGAGCATAGGGCTGAGAGAATTTCATACTCACCTTTGCCATGGGACAAAGAGCTAAAACTCTCAAGGGATGTGAGTTTGGACATTTCTTTCTTGCAGGGAAACCAGGAACGTGCATCCAAGAAAGAATCACCTGTTACTCCAAACAGGCCGACTTGTGCAAAACGGATTTTGACTGCGAGGAATCCCTGAAATGCTGCCTTTTTGGCTGTAGGAAGAGGTGCATGGATCCCTATCAAGGTAGTAGCTTCTGGATTGAGGGTAGAGTTACCTTTTGAGGTTTCCCTCTTCTTACTCTGCCCAGACCCACTGGATGGTAGCACAAAGAGGCCAGGGTCATGCTTTTCTCATTTTCTTCAACTCCCAACCATCAAGTACAAACCATGAATCTAGGCATAGCAGCCATCAACTAGATAATATTGATGCTAGTCTTCATTGGTCCAAAATTCAATTATTTACAGATAACTAATACTTGTTGTATACGTACTCTGTGTTAAGAGCCTAGATGCTGGGGTTATTTTTGGGCTTTTTGGTCTTCTAGAAAGTTTTCTGGTAACTCAAAGAACTGTGTGTTTTACATAGATTCTTTTAGTCATTCATTCTTTTTATTTTTTTTAATTTTTTGAGACAGAGTCTCACTCAGTTGCTTCTGGCTAGAGTGCCATGGTGTCATAGCACACAGCAACCTCAAACTACTGGGCTCAAGAGATCTCTTGCAGGCCAGGTGCGGTGGCTCATGCCTGTAATCCTAGCACTCTGGGAGGCCGAGGCAGGTGGATTACCCGAGCTCACAGGTTTGACACCAGCCTGAGCAAAAGCGAGACTCTCATCTCCAAAAATAGCCAGGCGTTGTGGCAGGCATCTGTAGTTTCAGATACGTGGGAGGCTGAGGCAAGAAAATAGCTTACACCCAAGAGTTGGAGGTTGCTGTGAGGTTGCTCCAACATCACAGCACTCAATTGAGGAGAACAAAGTGAGACTCTGTCTCAGAAAAAAAGAAAAAAAGAAAAAGAGATCCTCTTGCCTCAGCCTCCTGAGTAGCTGGGACTACAAGGCGTGCACCACCACACCTGGCTAGTTTTCCTATTGTCAGTAGGCAGTGGGTCTCAATCTTATTCAGGCTGGTCTTGAACTCCTGAGCCAAGGGATCCTCCCACCTCATCCTCCCAGAGTGTCAGGATTGCAGACGTGAGCCACCGCCTCCAGTCTCATTCATTCATTTATTCAGCAAATATCTATTGTCCATGTCCTTTGGACAAAGACTACCAGGGACACACCTGCAGTTGAAGAAGTTGGGTTTATTACTTGTTGCGATGCAGGATGCTCACCATAGACAACATGAGGCATTTCAGTAAGAAGCTGTTAGAATCTATTATAAGATTTGGGTTTTGACTGGGTAATGTTGGGAAGTGTCCAAAGAAGGGAGGGTTTGCTCTACATTGCAATTCTATACCCAAAGTGCCTAACAAAGTTCCTGATATATAAAAGGAATGAAATGCCAACGAAGAAAAAAGTATCCCCTAAGGTTTGAAAACTGACTTGACATTCACAGCTAAGCCACATGGATCCCTTGTTTGGACACATGAGGTCAGACAATTAAATTCACAAACTCATCCTAGAAAAAGTGCTACATATCTCGGTGTTGAATATCTCCATGGTCACCTTTAAAGTACACCCCTTGGGAAGCTAATCACTGACACCAGTGCCTAGTCCACACTTCAAAGCAACTTTGGAACTCTTTTTCTGGAATGGCCATCAGAATTGTCATCATAACAGGTCTGACAATTACGTTTATGAACTCGCCTTAGAAAATGTCCTATGTACCTCACTGCTGGATATCATTATGGTCACCAGGTGGCCACGGGGAGTATTACGAGGTGACCATGGTAATGGTCATCAATAAAGTGTGTAGCTCTGTTGTAGGATGAATTTGTGAATTTAACTGTCTGACCTTGTAAAAAAATTCCCTAGCACAGGTATACCAAACAAGATCACGCTGAGATCATGATAAACAGAGACAAAAACAAGGTCACTGTGAAACCTACAAGATACCGAGCACCTCCCTCTCCTAGATAACATGGCAGTTACAGCTGCCAGTTACAGCTTTATCCTCACTCTAGTCTTCCCTCTGTATAGTTAAGATTCACTGGGACACCCAGTCATTAAATTGCTCTACTTTCTGACAGCACCCAGGGTTTAGAGTACACCCTCACTTCTTTAGATTCTTTCTCTCTCTCTTTTTTTTTATTTCAGGTGTTTGTGAACGGTACAAACAACCAGGTCACAATGTTTGAATTTGTTAGGTACAGTCCCTCTCGTAATTGTGTCCCACAGCCAAAGCGTGTGCCACATCTTTAGAATTTTCCTTCTAACAGCTTCTTACTGAGCTGCTTCATGTTTGTCAATGGCAGACATTCTCCTGCAATGCAACAAACAGTAAACCCAACGTGTTTATTACTTGGATCTATAGGTCGTGTCCTCCTGAAGCTCAGAGCAGCAGAGAAGAAAGATTGGTTCCAAAGTACAATATTCCTGATATGCTTTTCATAATATTATTTGCAAGAAATAAGTGACTCCTAGAGGGGCTATATGCATCAGTAATAGAACTAGGACTAGGGCTTTTGTTTGTTTGTTTCACCGTGGCCCTTTCAATGACTCTGATGATGACACCGTGAGCTATGACAATGGGTGAGGACCTGACTTCCTCATTTCATCTCTACTTACTTTGTTCTTCTCTCTTTGTTCCCTGCCCTCAGAACCCTGCACACTGCCCTTGAGGGAAGGGAAGTGTAGGCTTAAAGTACAGCGCTGGTATTTTGATGCTGAGAAATATGTCTGCAAACCTTTTGTGTATAAGAGCTGCGATGGGAATGCCAACAATTTCATGAGACAGAAAGACTGCGAGAAAGCCTGCATGTCAGTCGGTGAGACTCACAGCCTGGCAGTCTGAGGGCCTAGTTTAACTAGGAATAGCATACCAGTGAGGATATAGGCTCAGACTTTGAGGTTAAACTTCCTTGGTTCAAGTCTGAGCTCTGTCATTCACTAGCTAGGTGGTCTTGGGCCAGTTGCTTGCCATGAAGAGTTTCAGTTTTCTTATCTATAAAATGAAGATAATACTGGGATTTATCTATGGAACTGTTCTGGAAAAAAAAAAAAATGACATAGTACATAAAGTGCTAATACAGTTTGGCCAGTGGGACTTGAAAGCCATGTCTACCCCCCTGGAAGAAGGTTATCATTTTGACCTTTTTTTTTTTTTTTTGAGACAAAGTCTCAAGCTATCATCCTGAGTGCCGTGGCATCACAGCTCACAGCAACCTCAGACTCTAGAACTTAAGTGGTTTTCTTGCCTCAGTCTCCCTAGTAGCTGGGACTACAGGCGCCCACCACAACACCAGGCTATTTTTTTTGTTGCAGTTGTCATTGTTGTTTAGCTGGCCAGGGCCGGGTTCGAACCCGCCAGCCTTGGTGCATGTGGCTGACGCCTTACCCACTGAGCTACGGGCACCGCCCATTACAAACTTTTGATTTTCATCTTGAGGATTCACCCAAGAATGAGCTGTAGAACAGCTGTTTCTGGAGTCTCATGGAATAAGTATAGACACTGGCAGTGGAGAGTAGGTTGGGGGACAGGGGAAGGTTGTGGATTATGTCCTTAGTGAAAGGGTTGTCACAGTGATGTCGGGGACAGTGTCTCACAGCACCTCCATTAAAACCCCTTCCCACTTAAGAGAACTTTCTTCACCTCTGTTGAGTCTCAGTTCCCTCCCCTGTCATGCTGGAATAACAGCAAACACTTCACTGAGTTGTTGAGATGAGAATACATGATCAAAAACACAAAGATTGACATGGTAGCCATCCAGTGGGTAGGTTTACTAACAACCAAGATGGTGAGTTTTGATCTTCAAAATGCAGCACTGTGTGGTTTATGAGGCACCATTTCGATTTTGATCTCAGATTCTACGAGGCAAGCTGAAAAGACGTGCTGTCACACTGCTTTGGATGTAAGGAAATTGAGTCAGCAAGGGAAAAAGTTAGTTGCCCAAGGAGTTGGTCAGGAGTAGAGTTGGAATTTGAATTCCACAGGCTCAATGAGCCTGAAGGTCAAGGGAGTGCTGTGGCCTGGCTTGAGGAAACAGAGACCAGGAGCCTCCCACAATGCTTTTTTGTTTGTTTGTTTTACCACAAAGGGAGGCTCTAAGGAATCATGGTGCTGCGGACATGACCTTGGTCTTCTCTCCCAGGAACACTGGGAAGGCAAAGCCAGGGAAATGGGCTTGGGCTGATTTGTGGAAAATTTAGGTTCTGGGTCAGAGGCAACCTGAGAATCAAACATACCCTCACAGAGTAAGAAATAGCCCAGAGAAGCTCTGGTAGAATTTACAATCAGTAGATACGCACAAAATCCCTTAGAGTTGATTTAAATACTGTGGCTGAATGACCTACAAAGTTGAAGTTCCAGCCCAGATCTGACATTCAAACTCTGCTGTGTACCTTCACCTCCACCTGGATCTCACAGACACCTTACACTTAACTTTTCTAAAACAGAATTTATTTTTGTTCCCCTACCCCAGACCTGCTCTATTCATAGTTCCCTTCATGAAGGTTGAAAAAACTTGGAAACCACACTTGATGCCTCCATTCTTAGTTAACATCCCTTAAATCAGGAAATTATTTTATTTTTCAAAATGTTCCAATAATTTAAAGGCAGGGCTAGCAGACAGCATTTACAGCCATCCTGGGACTCTCTAACAGAATGCCCTTCCTGGACGCAGGGACATTCATAACATTAGTATCTCTTATCAACAGCTGTGGAATGTAAATGTGATTGCTTTGCCCTTCACACAACATAAAAAGAGAACAGCAGGGTGCCCCGGAGGAATCTGGACAGCACACAGCAAAACAAAAGACTAAATTATCTCCCCAAACACATACACAATGCCATTAAAAAGCAACGTTTGTTTGTCTATTACAAAGTCATGCTTGCTATTTTTCCTTTTTATGAAGTCAGCAATGCTGGGAGGTGTCCAGTGGGATCCATCCTCCAGGAATGAGTGCAAAGGGGAGCACTCGGCCCAGGGATGTCCCTGCAGTGTGCAGCTGGAAGGACTGGCTGGAGGCCACTCATCCATTTCAGACAACCACCCCCTCCACACACACCCTCCCCTCCACACATGTGCGCGCATGCGCGCATTATTGCCAGGCTGTGTACTTTCACATCATGATTGTTGTGTTTCCAAAGCTTGAAGTGTCCTTGATGCTATCCATGTGAGTTTTGTATTCCATGATGGTGTTGGGAAGCTGGGTAAGCACTCACCCAAGTGAATCCTGGTTTCAGGCTGTGGTTGCTTGGTAGCTGGCATTATACATTGAAATAATGTCATCTTGAAAGCAGACAGAGACCACAGCCCCACAGATGTGTTCTCCATTCCCCTATCATGGCCAGAATGAGATTCTCCCAGTAATGGGAGGCCAAGCCCTTTTGCAGCTGAATAATTCATTTGCCACCATTTTTATTTGTATCATTCAGCCTCCCACATGGGTTTAATTCCTTCTTTGAACAGATCGAAGTCACTGTGGTCTGTCAGGTCTCCGGGACCTACCATGTGGCTATAAAACCTGTAGAGCCACTCTATAAAAGCAAAGATGACAGTCTGCTGGATATTCTGTTCGTATCTCTGTGACCTGGTAGGACAGCCAGGGTTCCCCAGAGTACCCCCTGCCCCTGCACTGCAAGGGATGCTCTGCTGGTCCAGGGACAGACTTCCTTTTGCTGTTGTTCTGATTTTTGTCACATTCCATTTTTTCTTTCTCACCATCTTTCTGTGTGCTATTTTCTTCATTTTGATCATGGTACCCACTGTCATCATCTTTTGAGGCGTCAACTTTCTTGTCCATCCTCTTGGTGCTGCTGTCTGCACTACCTCACCGGGAAATAATTTTAGTTCTACCCTGAAAGTAGACCCTGAATCTGACCACTTCTTGCCACCTCTGTAGCTGCCACCCTGATCTGAAGCTCCAGCTTCTCACCTGGATTGTGGCAACAGCCTCCTAGAAGGTCTTCCTGCTTCTGTCCTTCTTACAATCTGTTATCAACACAGTAGCCACAATGGATCATTAGCCAAGCATTGTGGTGAGTGCCTATAATCCCAGCTACCCAGGAGGTAGAAGCAAGAGGATCACTTGAACTCAAGTGTTTGAGGTTGCTGTGAGCTATTATCCTGCCACGAGACTCTAGCTTGGGTGACAGTGAAAAACTGTCTCAAAAAAAAAAAAAAAGCTCGGGTCAGGTTATGTCACTCCTCTCCTGAGAACACTGCAATGGTCACCCATCTGATTCAAAGTCAAACCAAATATCTTAAAATAGCCTATATTGATTTGTGTAGATTTTATGTACTTATCCCTATTTTACAGAGAAGGAAACTGAAGTCACTTGTTAAGTGGCAGAGCTGGAACTTGACCTTGGGGCTTCAGGCATAAAATCCAGCACTCTTTCTGCCATATCCCACAATATGGTGAGACAATTTCATTCTTCCACAGTCTACCGTAGATGGATAGGGTAGGATGACCCAAGTGGCAGAAAGAAGTACTAGCTTTGAAGAGAAGGAAAAGTTGTTTGAAGGGTGGGGAGATGGGGTGGGGTGCGAAGAAACTCACATCTGCTCTTGTTATAGTCAAGAAAGGACAGTGCCCACTGTTTCCTTTCTCTGCCCGTATGGAGTGCCCAGCTTCATGTAAGAGTGACATCGATTGCCCAAAGAAGGATAAATGTTGTGACTCCAGGTGTGGTTTTGTTTGCGCCAAGGTCTGGACAGGTGAGGACTGGAGATGCACCTCCCAAAGACTACTGGGCATATGCCAAGGACACCAAGTTTTCCCATGAAATGGGGGTGTCTTGAACCTCAGATGCCCCTTGGGTTGGCCTTTGAGGAAGCTTGGGAACCTTTCCCCTTTCAGTGCCCAGCCAGTGCCCTTTTGTTGACCTCCTGACCTCTGAAGACTATTGTGCTATTTTTCAAAGCCAATCATGCAAGGTATCACTCTCCATTCTTTCCTGAGAAAACTTAGCTATTATGAGTCTCATTCTCTAGTGACCTGCAAGGTGACAATGTCCACTGATTCATTATAAAATTCCTAACCATTAGGTGTATTCCTAATAACCTCTGGTGTCTACACAGAACTCCAGAGCACGAACATCGTATTCACATCCTGTAAGTAGGCTGGGAAAAAGATTAGTAGCAAATGCTGGTAGGGTAGAAGCCAACTCTAATCTAGTGCTTATTCGCCCATGTAGTCCTAGGGATTGTCAGTGTTTTAAGGTACACTATGTTATAGTGGCAAGAGTTAATCTTTTCGACAGCCTTCAACATTTCTATGGGCATTCTGTGTGGCCTTAGGCAAATGACATCCTCCTATGTAGTCCTCAATTCCTACAGTTCATAAAACAAAAAAGTTCTGCGTGCTCTCTTAAGACTCCTTCCACCTCTGGTACTCTGGGATAATATAACCTGAATCCACTAATTCTGTAGGAGCAGGTGTCCTATCATACTGTATACATCAGAGATGGCAAGACTTTTTTGATATTCCTCAAATTATTAACCCATAGAAAGGTGATATTCTACTTCATCCAGTCTATTGTTATTATAGGGGAGAAGGTGAGAAGCTTAATCAAAATAAAACTGTTTGAGATTCCCAAGATTCTCCAAATTTGTCTCAAATTATGATCAAGCATTTCAATATCAAGTGTCTTATTTTTAACCCCATAAAGTCAAAGCAGGTTTCTGCCCACCGAAGCCCTTGAAATGTGAGAAGATTAATAAGCCCGCTTGCCTGAAGGATGATGAGTGCCCATTAATAGAAAAGTGCTGCACAGATTGTGGACTGAAATGCATGGAACCTGAAAATTGAACAGTAAGTAGATAACATATTATCATCAAAATTATTAACTATAAGTAGCATAATCAAAAGTTATCAGTTTTATCTTATTCAGCTAAATTGCCAAATTATCTTGCTAAGTATGACTATATTTCATAGGGTTACTTGGATTATATATATTCATGTCACCTGAAAATAATGATAAAGCTGACTCATTTTTTCCAATGTTGTGACTTTATATTCGTGTCATCTTATGTAGAATCTCTGAAATAATGTTGCAAATAAGGCAATGACAACTATCTCTATCTAGTTCCTTCTTTCCAAGTCAATAGCTCCTGCAGACATAGTTCCTCAAAAGATATTTGTGGTTGGATTTGGGATTTTATGCACCTAGGTTATTTCCTTTTTAAAGGTTATTTCCTATTCACTTGTAGCTGCTCCTGGAAATGACTGCTGAATTTTACCAAATATGTTTTGAACATATAGTTATAAAATGATTTTTCTCTTCCAATTTGGTTGGCTTAATAGCTTATATTGATTTTCATGTGTTGAACTATCCTTGCATTCTTAGAATAACCTTAATTGCATTGATGGTATACTTGTATCAATCAACACACTGTTGGTTCTCTAAAAAATAGTTTAATTAGAATTTTCATCTATAGTCAAAAGAAAAATAGGTCAATGTTTTTTGTTTGTTTGTTTTTATATTTGAGTCATATTACTTTCACAAAACTAGGGTAAGAAAATAACTGGGGAATGCACCTACTTTTTCTATGATCTGAATATTTTTAATAATATATAAATTCTCTGTTCTTAGAAGTCTACACAAAATTCAGCCCCAAAAGCATCTAGGTCAGGTTCCTTCTATGATGATATATGTGTATTTTTGCACATTTTAAATATTTCATTTTATATTCCGTGTATGTTCTCTACTCCCTCTTTTGTGAATTGGGTCTTATATATTGCTAAAACTGACCAATTTCTCCTATATTACTTTAGAGAAAGTAATGTGTGATTCTTATTGTGTATTTCAATTTTGGTTTATGTTTTCACTCATACATTCATGTTTCTATCCACCCATCTACCCACTAACCATACAATCCGTTTACTAATCTACTCATTCCCTCACCTAGTACCCAAGCCCCACTCACCTCATATTCTTCCATTGACACACCTTCCACTTTATCTATTTCCACACCCATGTGTCCATCTGCTTATCCCTTTTAGTCATATTCCTTCTACTTACTTAACTGCTCATTTTATATCTAGCCCTTAATTCAAAGGTCCTCAAATATTTTAAACAGGGGGCCAGTTCACTGTCCCTCAGACTGCTGGAGGGCCGGACTATAGTTAAAAAAAATATATGAACAAATTCCTATGCACACTGCACATATCTTATTTTGAAGTAAAAAAAATAAAACTGAAACAAATACAATCACACCGCCTCACGTGCAGTTTGAGGACCCCTGCCTTAATTCATCTATCTATCATTTATCCTCTCCACACTCTCTCTCTCTCACACACATACACACACGTTATTTTACACCCATCAGCATTCTCACCCATCATTTCTACACCTACCTCCTTTCATACCCCCACTAATCCACTCATCTACTTAGGTTATTTCCTAGATAGATCCACTCATCTATTCAAATGGCCTCCACTATCCCATCAGTAACCTATTCTTCCTTATATTCAATCTACTTCTTCAGCCATCCTATTATCCACCCATTCATAATCTATTCATTCATGCACCTAAATATTCATGCTTCCCTCACCCATCCCTCTTCCTCCTCATTCAGCTGTCTTCCCACTCATCATTCTGTTGACTGCCCATTTATCTACCTATCCACACACCTACCTATCCCCCCACCTACATGCTCATCCAGAAGTACTGAGTGCTTATTCTGAACCTATTCAAGCTCTAAGCACTAGGTTCTAAGTGTTAGGGGAAGCAAACATGCAATTTAGTAATACAGTTTGAGGTGCAGAGAACAACATAGAAAGCCAGCAATGAGAAATCAACCCATGTGACATGTCTTCGTCTAATTCAAAAGCAAGAGTTGCCAGTGGAGGCCAGTCTGCTCTGTTCTACTGGGAGTCCCTGTTCTGAGCACAAGATTGGTCCTAGAACTAAACTGGCACGTGGCAGAGGTAGGATACCATGGCCATCAATGAGAGGAGATGAGTGATAGAGGGGTAGGTGGGTCTCTTCCCAGCCTTCTCTAAGAAGGAACCCAACCCATGATTCATCCCAGGCCCTAAGACAAAAATTCAATTCTACCTGCTTGGAAAGTGAGACTGTTGGGTGGGCCTGAAAATTAGACAGGACAGAATGGGATAGAACAACTAGAAAAAGTTTTAATTTATTTTCAGGAAAATTTAGAAAATAATGCATTCTTAATTGGGAACGCAGAGAACCATTTGGAAATTTACTGCCTTTGTGAGTCTTGAACCACTGTCTATACTAATGACATAACCTTCTTCTTCCCTGCCCCCCTTTTTAAGGTGTACACCTTTATTGAGCTGTTCTCGAGTCAGTGGGTAGGTTAAGCTCTGCTGCCTCCACATCTCCACCTGCTCCCAGGGAGACTAAACACCTTCCTACATCTCAAACTGGGGGAAAAAACAGAGGACCACAACAGCCGATCATTCAAAATAAAACAAAATTAAAAAATATTGGGCAAAGATTTTTAAAATTTGCATTACATAATTCACACAAAAGCAGTGCTATCACTCCCCTGTGTTGACTCAGGAGAAGACCAGGCCATTCTCCATAGAGAGAAATGGGGTGGCTTTTGGGAGGACAAGGGACTTCCTGTAACAATGCAGCTCATGAGATTTGGAATGACTACTTTTGAAAAAGTATGATGTACAATCAAAGTCCTTGGGTACACTATAGATCTTTGGGGATTCTGGCTCCATTGGACTTCTGTCACCTTTACCGTTCCAGTTTTTAAATCCTGAGTCAAGCCAAAGACAAACAAAAAACACTAACACACACAAAAAAAGCCAATATCTTGTTTTCAAGTTAGGTTTTGTCAAGAAAGGGTGTAACAGAGATAAGCAACAGTCCACCTAGAATCATTTGTGGTGGATGGTGGAGGGGCCAGATTCCTCGTATTCCCACTGGCTGATCTACATCTGCTGGAATGTGGACAGTGAGGCCAGGATGAAGCTGTACATCCACAGAGAGTTCTTATGCTTACGGGAGATCGCTTCATTGTGCTGGGAGCCAGGGCAGTGCTCTCCTTCTGCATTCTGTCAGTGCCGTCTGGGTACCTGGTGGTGCCACCGCCCAGCACTGTGTTGGCACACAGGTCCTTGCAGATGTCCATGTCACACTTCATGATGGAGTTGCAGGTAGTTTAATGGATGCCATGGGATTCCACACCCAGGAAGGAAGGCTGGAAGAGAGCCTTGGTGCAGCAGAATTGCCGGTTGCTGATGGTGATCACCTAACGATGGGCAGCCTCTAGCTCTTTTCCAAGGAAGAGCTGGAGGCTGTGGTGACCTCTCCTGCTCAAAGTCTAGGGCAGGGCAACAATTTCTCCTGGATGTCTTGCACAATCTCCTGCCGGCCCCTAGTGGGGAAGTTGTAGCTGTGCTGTGAGAGGGTCTTCACAAGGTAGTCAGTCAGGTCCCAGCCAGCCAGGTCCAGATGCAGGGTATAGCCCTTGTTGATGGGCACAGTGTGGGTGACCCTGTTCCTGGAGTCTAGCATGATGCCAGTGGCAGGGCTAGAGGCATGCAGCACAGCCTGGATGGCCACCTACATGGCTAGGTTGTTGGAGGTCTCAAACATTATCTGGATCATCTTCTCAGGGTTGGCCTTGGGGCCCAGAGAGGCTCATTCAGTAGCACAAGGTGCTTCCCGGACGCCACATGCAGCTTGTTGTAGAAGGTGTGGTGCCAGATCTCCATGTCCTCCCATTTGGTGACAATGCCATGCTTGACACAGTACTTCAGGGTCAGAATGCCTCTCTTGCTCTGGGCCATACTGCCTGGGTAGGAATCTGCCTGGCCCATGACCACCATCGTGCCCAGGTGCTGCTATAAACAACCAGCCTAGAAATATCATCGCCCGTGGTGAGTTGGGTGGTAGGTGTGGACCAGTGCAGAGTGGCAGGACGAGGGCCAGGGGCCTGTGTTCACACAGGAGACATGGTCTCAGTGGTCCTTCATTCCTTTGGGATTCACCATTCCTCTCCACCTGCAACTCCACAATGAAATATCATATCCACATTGATATCAGAAGGTTCCCTCGTGAATCTTTGGTAAGAACGTACTTGCTCAGTTACCTCCACCTTATCTCTGACACTCATTTGCTGGGTGATATTCATTCAGCATCCTCATCTATAAACTGAGAAAATAAGGCTTGACACTCCCTCAGAGCCCTTCCACCTGGCTATTCCGGGTTTTCATTCTCTCCTGGGCTGATTTAGGGAAAATATGGGATATAGCAAAAGATGACAGCATTGCTTAGGTCGCGTCGGCCATTCATCAGACATTCTATCCCTTAGTCTCTTGTGGGATCTTCCTTAAGCAAGACTGTGAACTTGGCGGGATGGGATTCCCATAGGAGCTCTGTCTGTGATCCCTAATTTTGTGACCATATAGTCATTTGCTGAAGACAAATCTGGCTTTGTCCGGCTTCTGTCAGTTGTGTAATAAAATGTGGAGAATAAAGGTTGGCCCTAAAAGGAAACCCTTAGGGAAGGGAATGGGAGACCTACAAATACAAGGTGTCCATAAAGTTCATGTGCAATTTAAAATAGTTGTCTATTTATTATTTACTCTTTTTTTTTTTTTTTTTGAGAAAGAGTCTCACTCCGTTGCCCTGAGTAGAGTGCTATGTTGTCACAGCTCACAGCAACCTCAAACTCTTGAGCTCAACTGATCCTCTTGCCTTTGCCCCCAAGTAGCTGAGACTATAGATAACCTGCCATAACATCTGGCTAGTTTTTCTATTTTTAGTACATACAGACGGTGTCTCACTCTTGCTCAGGCTGGTCTCCAATTTCCTGAGCTCAAGCCAACCATCTGCCTCGGTCTCCCAGAGTGCTGGGATTACAGTGCTTGGCCTAGATCATTTACTCAGTGAAAAGTATCTCTTCCCTCAACCAGCCCCACCAAGCAGCTGGTTTTGTGGATTCACTGGCTGAAGGAAAAGCCCAGTTAAAGCCCAGACACTCTGCTGTGCTGCTGAATTTTATTCAATTACAGTCTCTCTGGCAATTTCTTTCCCCTTCATGATTCCTCCTCAGACAACACAAGATTTGTGGCAGAGGGTACACGCTCCCTACAAGCTCTCACCATCTACTCTGGAAGCAACAGACTTGACAGACATTGGCTGAAGATTCTGCAATCAGCCTGATTCCTCCCCTGCACCCTCCTCATTAGCAACATTTTTACTCTTTGCCCTTAGTCAGTGAATATGAATGACTCAAAGAGAAGATAAATGGGAGAAGGAGGGGATGAAACTGTGGGAGAGGGAGGAAGGGACACAGAAACAATAGGAGACACAGAAAAGGGGAAAGTCAGCTCATAAGCACAAAGAGACACAGAGAAACAGCTACCAAGAGATTGACAGAGATACATTGTCAGAGATAAACAGGAGTGTGTGCTAATTGGTGTGTATGGGAAGGGAAAATGAATGAAGAATGGACTTTCCACAATTCTCTAATGGTGGTATTCACACCCAAGGCTGCCTAGAAAGTGTGGGACAAGTCTCACCCACTCTCCCAGGTTGACCAGAGAGCTCAGCCAGCATGACCCAGGGGTCTGGGCCAAGAGCCACCCAGTAAGAGACCCTCCCCTGGAGCTCCAAGCTGTGCATGCCAGCTAGTCCCATGTATGACCTTGGAACTTGGTGTTCCCAGCCGGAAAGGGGGTGGCTGGCTTGTCTCCAGTTTTTATACCCAAGGTGTTGCTATTGAAGGAATAGGCTGGGCCGATGCAGTCAGACATTTCTAGGGTCTGGAACCACCACACGGGCTAGTCTCTCTTCAGAATGGAATCTTCTGGACTTCTACACCTGCTTGTGCTGTTCAGCCTCTTTGTGAATGTCCAAGGACCTGCTAGGAGTGACCGGCCCCTTTCCAGTAAGTATTGGGCCTTAGCTCTTGTCCCAGGGAGAGGGAAGTTTGCTGGGAGGAAGAAAAAAGGAACAAGTCCTCAGATCTGGGGTTGCCTTCCACCATCTTATCCCTGGTCCTGGGTTGAGAGAGGAGGAAGGAGAATGCATTCATGTGAATGCATGAACTCTGCTTTAGGCAAGCCCCACTTTCAGCTCCTTTAAAGTGGAGAGTCACAGGATCCAGCATTTATAGGAGGGGCCTATAGAAATCTGGGATGCATAAGGGGCCTTCCCCTCATTCCATGAGAAAGGCAAGCCCCATTCTTAGAATGTCATCTCTATCTGCTCCTGGTGCTTTCAAACATAGTTCTAAAAAGTGTCTTTGCATCCCCGGGGGTTCCTTGACTTTGGGATAAAGAACAGTATCCAAAAGCACCTCTGAACTTAAGATACTAAGACTCCATAACCGTATACTAATAATGACCATCGTTATCATTTTCTGGACACTCAGAGAGTAGGGATTTCTAAGTAGGGTTTTTCAAAACAAAGACAGACTAAACAGCTTCTGGAATCAGACTTAGTGACTTCAATTCTTGGTAGCCATGTAACCCAGTTACTTAAATTCCATGTGCTTCAGTTTCCTCATCTGTAAAATGGGGATATTAGTAGGACTTATCTCACTGAGCTATTATGGGGATCGAATGAGATCATATATCTAAAATGCTTACAAGGGCGCTTGGCTTATGGTCAGTACTTTAGAAATGTTGGCTAATATGACTCTGCATCGTTCATTATGATTCTCACAACTCTGTAAGGCCAAAATGATTTTACAGATGAAGAAACCAAGGTTCAGAGAGAATAGATACATGGTAGACCAAGAATTAGAATTCAAAAACCAAACTGACTCCAGGGTAAGGAACATTAATCACTGTATAATATTGCCCCCCAGAGGAACTTGGCAACACTGACTCCTCTACAAGGCAAAAGGGTAGATCAGCTTAAACCAGCTTAAACCAAAAATGGGGCAATTTTGCCTTCCAGGGACATATGCAATGGTTGTTACATTTTTTGTTGTCACAGTTAGGGGGCGCTACTGGTATTTAATGGGTGGAGGCGAGGGACGCTGCTAGATATCCTATAGTACCTCCTACAGTGAAGAATTATCCCACACATATGTCACCGGTGGGTGAGAAATTCTGCCTTTTAGAAGGTATACCTGGGTAAGAAGGTGCTTGGCAGGGAGGGTGAGGCACACAGTAGGGAACCATGTGAGGTCACCCTGAGAAGAAGGACCTCTGGGGTCCGGCAAGATGAAAGCAAACTTCCCAGACTCCCCAGAATCACCTTCTGTCCGGCAAAGGATAGGCCCTGTGGTCTCCAAGGCTCATGGTTGTAAAACTGCTCCTTTCCTAGAGAAATGCCCCAGAATCAAAGAGAAATGTGAGTACAAAGAAAGGGACATATGTATAAAGGACAGAGACTGCCGGGACAACGAGAAGTGCTGTGTCTTCAGCTGTGGAAGAAAATGTTTAGACCTCCAACAAGGTAATTTTCAGCGCCTCATAATAACCAACCAACCCCTCTCCCCGGGTCCTGGCCTTCCACCTGCTGGGACTAGCATTGCCCTTGCTTTGCTGAAGGCCGCTCTCAGGGCAAGATCACCCGGCTAGAGAGACCTGGGACTTAGCTCCATTGTTGCCCCTCATATGGTGTGCAGTGTGACATTCGTAATGTCCTTATCAAGGAATGTCCAGGATTCAGCTTCCCCAAACAAAGATGAGTGAAGGAGAGAGATTGAACCAGACAGATGGGTTTTTGGCTACTTGGCTACTTTTTGCTTTATGATTTTCTAGTTTCCAGGTGACCGCTGTGGTCCTAACACATACCAGCATTGCAGCTGCAAATGATAAATGAAGCAATTGATATTTCTTAGCTTTTTGCCTTGGAGTGACCACCTCCCTGCCTACACAAATCCAACTTTGCCTCAGGAAACCTCCCCTGACCTCTCCAGACCAGGGGAGAGGTTTTTCCTTTGCTGCTACAATCTTAATTTCACACTCATCCACCTGGCCTCTGAAAAGACGATCAAAATTTCTTTACTCATTTAACAAACATGTTCGGAGTGCCTTCGAGACCCATGATAGAATTTGACCTGCTCGGCGTGGTTGGGGAGGTTGGGGAGGTTGGGAAAACCTGGACTTGAGTTGAGAAAGATAGGCAGGATTTCAGGCAGTAAGTGAGTTGGAAGGATTTCCAAGCACAAGGCTCAGCACGCTCTGAATGGGGCCCTGGGGAGGCCAGAACACAGAGGGCTGCATCCACATGGTGCAAGGAAAGAGGACCCTGGGTCAGTAGGGCTCAAACAATCCAGGGCTGGTGCCACAGAAATCACTGAAGATGGGTTGGTGACATGATCAGGTTTGTACGATGCTTTCAGAGTGGAAAAGAGAAGGAAAGGGGTATCTTGAAGGATTTTAACATAAAAGAAAATGGTAGCCTGGAAAAGAGAGGTAGCTGAGGGGATGAAGGAGTGGGGTGTGCGGGAGAGGTATTTAGGAGGTGAAATAAATGACAGGGGAGCAGACTGCGCAGGTGGGGTGTTAACAGCATTCACTTACCCACAAGTGAGGATTCTGCATCCAGCCTTCCCGGGGCTCACCTTTATCCAGTTCTTACCAGACTTTGAATCCTGGGCAAATGAACAATTGTCCCTCACTGTGCCTCAGTTTCCTTAGATAATAAAAGGATGTGTGTTAAAGGTTATTTTGAGGGTCAAATAGATTCATGCGCATGGAGTGCTTAGAGCAACATGGGCACGTAACAGCCACCTGACACACATTAGCTTAAATTATTTATCACTTTTGACTGGGCCACTCCCCCTTACTCACCTTAGGAGTGAGGTCACTCACTCCTAAGTAGCAGAGGCCATTGCTTTTTCTCTGTTCCTTAAAGCATTTAGCACATAGCCGGTGTTCAATGAATGATTGATTCAGTTCCGATCAGAACATCTTTTCTTTTTACCCTCAACACTCCACAAAGTCCTATACTGTGCCAGTTTACATGTTAGGAATTGGGATTCCAGGATGATGTCAGATGCAATCCCTGCTCACTAGAAAGTCACAGCCTCAGGGATGAGACCCAAGCTGTAAACGAATGATAAACACGCACTCAAGATTCAGAAGCAGAGGGTGGCAGCATGGGGTGAGGGGAGAACCGAGTCAGGAGAGGCAGCACAGAGGAGCCGATGTCTGAGAAAGGCTTTGAAGGAAGAATAGGGGTGTCAGAAACAAGCAGCAGTGGGGACGTGTTGGGGTCGAGGTGTGGGGGGATAGCACAGCTGAATATTGCTGGATCATGCAGCTCACAAGGGCACTGCGCTGGGGCAGTATGAGCCAGGTGAGTCATGGGAAGACTTGGTCATGAAGCCAAGGGAGCTCTTATCCATGGATTGAGAGGATCCGCTTGGCTTTCAGACCCAGCAGACCCTTCTGTCCGATGGGCAGCACGAAGTGTTGATCAGAGAGGCCAGGACTGGAGGCAGGGGGATTGATGCGAGGTTATCTCAGCAGCCCAGGTGTGAGATGCTGAGGTTTACACATCAAAAAGACAGCAGAGAGGTGAGCTCTTAGGAGGTGAAGATCGACAGGACTTAGTGTTTAGTTGTGAAGATTCACCCCCATGTGACCACACCAGCATTGTTGAGTTGGGGTATCAGTTTGCTGGCATCACCATAACAAAGTACCAGAGACTAGGCAGCAGAAATGGATCATCCCACAGTTCTGCAAGGTCAAGGTGGCAGCAAGTTTCGTTTCTTCCCAGGACCATGAGGTGCCAGGATGGTGAGGGTGAGTCTGTTCCAGGCCTCTCCCAGCTCCGGTGTCTTGCCGGCAATTGCTGGTGTTGCTTGGCAGACACATCCCAGTGATCTCTGCCTTCATGCTCACACGGTGTTCTCCCTGGATATGCCACTCTGTCCTAACTACCCTGTTTTTATGAGGACACCAATCATGCCTACCTTACTGCGGTCTGACCTCATCTTAACTCACTGTGTAGAGACAACAACCCACTCCGGGATCTCCTTGGCAACATGTACAATGTCAGTGGAGCTGTCATAGGAAAAGGGGCCTATTCCAGTTTCATCAATGGGGTGAATGGGGAAACAATGACAACTGTTTTGTTTTGTTTTTTTTTCTGAGGTGGGTACTCTGAGTTCTCAACCCCGGGGTCTCTTGGCAGATATATGCACTATGCCAAAAGACACTGGCCCCTGCATGGCTTTTTTTCAACGTTGGTGGTATAATAAGAACAATAATACCTGCTCCACCTTCATCTATGGTGGCTGCCTGGGAAACAATAACAACTTCCAATCCAAAGACATCTGCCTGAACATGTGCCATAAAAAACGTGAGTCCTGGGGCCCGGGTCTCTCTAGGACCATGCTGGGAGGTCTGGTGTTGGACAGTCCATTCATTCCATCCTTGGCTGGTACTAACAGAACCAGCTCTGCACCATGAAAAGGGACAGATGGGCGGCGCCTGTGGCTCAAGGAGTAGGATGCTGGCCCCATATGCTGGAGGTGGTGGGTTCAAACCCGACCCCAGCCAACAAAAAAGAAAAGAAAAGGGACAGACAATGTGGCTTCCTAGGAACTTAAGATCAAATGGGACATGGAGGTAAATTAAAGATGGCAAGCATGAGGGAGAGTGAGAAGGGGTGGCAGGAGGGTGGAAAAGGGCGGAAACCTATCGCAGAGGGGTCACAGGTGTCGGGCCTAGACATATGAGCTAACCAACCCTTCCAAGCCATCAGCTTTCTCAACACAGGTCTTTGCCAGCAATATAATCTGTTCACTTTTCCCTGAAGGAGACAAGCAATAACTCGCCAGAGCAAACCCACTTCTTTTTAATGTCCTCCTATGAAAAGATGTATGAACATAATTTCAAGTCCCGAAGATAAGCTGAGCCCAAGATATTTAGTGGGCCTGCCCTATATTCTCAACAGGCTTCTACCCCTGAATGGATAAGGATAAACAGGAACAACCACCAGGATTTGGCTCCTGCTCCAAGGACCTGTCCATGAACCTGACCGATGTTCCGGCGTGGCTTCCACAGTTCCACTCTCAGCGTTCCAAGGCTGTAGCTCTTCTCAAAGCTGAACCACCGGATCTGCTTCACTTTGCCCCATCTCCATCTTTTTATGCATAACATCCTTCCATTCTCATCCCATCCTTATGCCTGACCCCCTTATCTCTAACTTCTAGAACTCCCTATTACCTGTGTAGCTCCCAATTTTTCCCAATAAAGTGCTTGGTCTAGTTCTGTGCCTCTGAGGCTGAGTAATTCCCATTTGTCTGTGACACTGAGGCTTCTGGTGACATTATTAAGTGAAGTGAGAACAATCAGAACATTGACAGTTGAGGACTCCTGGGATATTGTTATTATATCTACCTCTGTTCTTTTTTTTTTGAGACAGAGTTTCACTTTGTTGCCCTCAGTAAAGTACCATAGCTCACAGCAACCTCCAATCCCTGGGCATAGGTGATTCTCTTGCCTCAGCCTCCTGAGTAGCTGGGACTTCAGGTGTCCACCACAATGCCCGGCTATTTTTTGTTACAGTTTGGGCCAGGGCCGGATTCAAACCCACCACCCTTGGTATATGGGGCCTGCGTCCTACCCACTGAGCCACAGGCACCACTCTGCCTCTGTTCTTCAAAATTGTAAAACTTGTTTAAGACAAGGGCCCATGAACACTGCCTTAGTTTGAATCCCCCAGAAACTTACCCTGGGACAAGGGCATGGGGGCAGGTAGTTTATTTGGGAGATCTCCCCAGAAGCCCAGGGTGGAGAGTGGTGTAAGACATTCAGGAAAGAGAGAAGGGCCAATTATGATCTGGTTACTACTGTTGGAAACTGTGGCTCAGTCCTGCTTGGGACCCTCTAAAGAATGCTATAAAACAGACTGTCAGATCTTCTTCATGGGGAAAGCTGAGTGATGGGGGAAGTTGAGCTACTCATCCACTGATTCCTACGTCCCCTGGATGCCTGGGGTGCTAAATCCCTGGCTCTTCCAGACTGTTCCACATGCAAACTGAACAAGCTCCCAGGGAGCCAGAGAAAACCCACAACAGAGAACTAGGGACGCTGACATTGTGATGGGAGGCTGTCCACGTGCACTGGATATTATGCAGCCATAGAAAAGGAATGAAACACTGAGATGTGCTACTCAGCAGATGAACTTCAAAAACACTATGCTAAGTGAAAGGAGACAGACATGAAGGCAGCAGGCTGTGTGGTTCCATGTATGTGAGGCCTTCAGAATAGGCAATCCTGCAGAGATAGAAAGTAGATTAGTGATTGCCAGGAGGTGGTGTGGCTTAGAGGAAAGTTGGGAATAACTGATAAGGCAGTAGTCCCAAGCCTTTTCAGGACCAAGTACCGGTTTCAGAGAAGACAGTATTTCTATGGACAGGGGTGAGGGGGACCGAGCTGGGGGGAGATATGACAGGAGGTAGAGCTCCAGTGGTGGTGCTGTGCACCCAGATTCTTAACAGGCCATGCACGGGTATCGGCCAGTGCCCTGGGGATGGGGACAGCGGTGCTAATGAGTAGAGACCTTTTTATTTGAAGAGGATAAAAATGTTTTGGACCAACAGAGCTGGTGATCACACATTATGAATACCCTAAAAAAAAAGCCACTGAGTTGTTTACCTTCAGATGGCTAATTTTATGTGACATGAATTATACCTTAATTTTAAAAAATGGATTAAGAAAAATTGGGCACTGGGACAGTCCCTTGCAGCTGCAGGTGAAATTGGAGGTGAGCTAAGAGTGTGTGTATGTGTGTGTGGTGGGGACAGTAGCTCCTTTTACCCCTGACCCTGCAAGGAGCAGATTCCCTCACACCCACGTGGAGTCCACTCCCAAAGAACTCACCAGTTTCTGGTGAGCTCAGGACAGTGCTCAGACCCTGATGCCACAGCCAGCTCTGAAATCATAACTGTCATTTATTATTTCTTTCCTGCATCGCTGATTCTAAATTGCACCTGATGATAGAGACTTTCTGTTAGCTCTAATGTTTTTTCAAAATGCCATGACCTGGGCAGTCCCTTTCTTTCTTTCTTTCTTTCTTTCTTTCTTTCTTTCTTTCTTTCTTTCTTTCTTTCTTTCTTTCTTTCTTTCTTTATTAAATCATATCTATGTACATTGGTATGATCATGGGGCATCATACACTAGTTTCACAGATCGGTTGACACATTTACATTTAATCCAGTCCCTTTCTGAAGATCCGGCTCAGCCTGGAATCGACCTGTTTCTCCCCTCAAACCCTACTCAGGACAGTTCCTTTACTTTGGCAATGGTTAAAGAAAACGAGTGGACCAAAGAGAAGAGGGAAGGGAAAGGTGAGGAGAAAGAGACCCAGACAGAGACCCACTGAAAAAGAGAAAAAGCACAGGGTGGTTGGTATAAAGAGGCATAAAAAGGAGAAAAAGAAACAGCATTACAAAAATAGGCATGTCAGAAGACGAGTAAAATTAGAAGAAAAACAAGGACTAGGATACTCTTAATCTTCAAATTACCCCCTGGGAAAGGGAAAACTCTGGAGTTACACCCTCTTCTGCTGAGGACGCTGGAAAGCCCCAGGGGAGATGTCCCATCTCTCCCTTGCAGATGGGAGAGCCAGACAGCCCCAGACTGCTGAGGACTAGGAGCCGCCCATCAAGAACCCCTTCCCCCAGGGTAGGTACAGCTAATCCCATTGATGGCCTCCGGGAGCTGGTGTCCCCAGCGGAGGGAGTGTGGCTGGCTCATGACCAATGCTGCCTCCTGAAATGTTAGGCTGCACCAGGGCACCCAAAGTTCAGAGGCAAGAGCTGCTGAGCTGCAGTCCCTAGTTTTGGAGCAACCTGCCAGGCCAGTACCTTCTACAATGGGACTCTTGGGACTTCTGCCAATCCTGGTACCGTTCATCCTCCTGGAGGGCATCCAGGGACCGGGGTTGGTTGAGGGGTTCTTCATAAGTAAGTATTGGGGATCGGTACTTGCAGGGAAGAAAAAGAACGCAATGCAGGGGAAGGAACAGGGAACAATTTCACAGATGAGGAACGTTTTTCTCTGTTTCAGCCTGGGATCCCGGGTGGGTGAGGTGGGTTATTTGGAATCATTTTTTCAGCCCCTTTCCTCCTGGTGAGTACAGGAACCTGAGTCTGTGGCAACTGACACCCCACTGCCATTCCACCCAGGCTTCTCCCTGGAGGTGCCTGGGTCTAGATCTCAGGAAATGGACCAAGGGATGGAGAAGCCCCTCTAGCTACTCCCCAGTACCACTCCCATCAGCTCCCAAACCCTCCCATTGCAGCCCCCCAAGATTTCCCCACACCCCTAGAGGATCCTTGCCTTTGGAGTAAAGAACGATCTCTAGAAGTCCCTTGGAACCCTCAAATATGAAGGCCCATAATTAGCAGCTAAAATATACTGAGCACTTACAAAGGGCTGGGTGCAATGGCTCACGCCTGTAATCCTAGCACTCTGGGAGGTCAAGGGGGGAGGATTGTTTGAATTCAGGAGTTCCAGACCAGCCTGAGCAACAGTGAGACCCTGTCTCTACCAAAAATAGAAAAATTAGCTGGGTGTTGTGGTAGATGCCTGTAGTCCCAGCTACTCAGGAGGCTGAGGCAGGAGGATCCCTTGAACCCAGATGTTGGAGGTTGCTGTGAGCTAGGCTGTCACCACGGCACTCTACCCGGGGCAGCAGAGCAAGACTTTGTCTCAAAAAAAAAAAAAAAAAAAAAAAAAAGGGAGTGCTCAGGAGCCACACATTGTAGTTTCAAATCCTTCCTCCACCCCTTAAGAACTATGTGATCTTGAGCAAGTTCACATAACTGTCTTCTGTCTCAGATTCCTTATAATGTGAATATTAATAGCACTTACCCAGAGAGTTGTACTGGACATTAAGGAGAAAAGGCTGGGCATGTAGTAAGTGCGTCCTCGATACTAGTCCTATTATTTTGCTTTAGGCAGTTTGACAATGGCTTTTCAAACTTTGTTGCATTAGTCGTTAAAACAACTCTATAGGCGAAGGAGGAAATCAAGGTCAGAGCAGGTACCTGCCATACCAAGGGTTGTGCAAAATTCAAAAGCCCAGCCATCTGATGGTAGAAACGGAGATCTCAATCATCCAAAGTTACAGGGCCTTCCGGGGGACGTCCAAGGACAGGAAGGCAGAGTGGCTGGAATAGCCCTAGAGAAAACCGACCTTCCTTCTGGAACCCTAAGGGCAGCTAGGGCAGGGGGTAGGGGTTGACTCAGAAACTAGATGGTGGGTTACAGGGTTGGAAGTCTGTGAAATTCCTGAGCCCTCTGAGGGTCCCCTTCTGGGGACAGGGGAAGTGAAAACAAGTTTTCCTAACCCTGCAGTGGTACCCTGGGCCTCGGAAAGGAGAGCCTCGGGGAATTTGTCTTTCCTTCCTGTAGGAACATGTCCCAGAATCCGAGTAAAATGTGAAATGGAAGAAATGAACCAGTGTACCAAGCACAGACATTGCCCGGACAAGATGAAGTGTTGCCTGTTTAGCTGTGGAAAGAAATGTTTAGATCTCAGAAAAGGTGACTCAGAGACGGGTGAATTCCCCAGGGCTGTCCTCCCCCGCCCGCACTGTGCTGTCCTGCTCCCCCTCCTAGTTGGCTTATGGCTGGTCTCTGCCCAAGAGTCTTGGTGCAGCTCCTCCGGACACAAACCCACCAGGGTTGGACTTGGGAGACATGTATTTTATTTCCTTTCTTCCCCTATCTTGGTATGTGATACATATAGGAGTAATGTAGGTTTTCCTTTCTGGACCTCAGTTTCCCCGTCCATAAGACAGATGTGGGTATGGGACCACATGGTCTCCTGGCTGCTCCTCAGTGATCTTCTGAGGGGCCACGTAACACGTAGCCACTGAAGTCCCATCAAACGGCAACATGTGTCAGGTTATATGATAGCTACAAGAGAAAGGGATATGATTTGCATTTCCTGGAAAAGGAATGCATGATTTAAGATCTGATGGGTAGCACTGAGGCAAACGGGGAGGGAATAGCTTGCTAGACCCAGACAACTGCATGTGCAAAGGCCCTGTGTTAATAGCACACTCAGGCCTAGGAAGGCAGGAAAGCAGAGAGTAACATGGGCACAGCGAGAGATGAGAAAGATGAAGCTGAACTAGGTGGGGATGGGGGTCAAGGGGGGTCTGATCCTGGTTCTAAGAGCAATGGATTATCTACATCTGAATCCCTTCCCATTCACCTGACTTCAGGAATGTTACTTAGCCTCTTCAAACCTCAGTGTCCTTATCTGCATAGCAGGAACAATAAGAGTATCTACTTCATAGGATTAAATATTAATGTATGTCAAATGCTAAGAACAGTGCCTGGCACTCAGTAAGTGCTATAATTGTTCCCTTGTGGTGCAGACTACAAGATTCTAAAGAAATCTATTTGTGTCTCATAGTACTGTAGGTAAAACAATTCTTCCTCAATAAATGGTTAAGTCTGGGGTGTATTATTATTATTGTAAAATATATGAAACCATCCAGGATATATTATTTTCTAATTTTTTGTTTGTTTGTTTCTTTGAATACTCCTTCACCCTATGCCAAATTATCTGCTAGCAACTGCTGTATTAAGATGACATAAGACACAATCTCCACCCTCAAAAACCTTACATTCTTCACAGAGGAATCAGAAAATATGAATGAAAAATTAAACAGAAGCAAAGAAAGTGTGTACGAAATTGAGAAGAGGTTAAGAAAAACAAGGAGTAAAAAAATGGATTCAGGAAGGGCATCATATAAAAGTTGATAGCTGGGCAGGGTTCTCAAGAATGAACAGAGTGCACCTAGTTAGCAAGAGAGGGCTGGACAGTTCAGGCGCGTGCAAAGCCTGGAGGTATGTGAGAAGGTGATGTTTTTAGCGCATGAAGTTCCAAAGGGTGGATGTTCAGGACAACAGGAGATATAAAGCCCGAGAGGAGGAGGAGGAAGAGAAAGAAATGGATTATGAAGTCCTTCTGGGTTTAGCTAGAACTTTATTTTGAGCCCAATGGATCAATCATTCTGGAAACCAATGTGGAGCAGATTAAAGAAGTCTCGGAGATCAGCTGGCAGCCTTTCATGGCGGTCCTGACAAAAGATAATGATGCATGTGTTAAGGAAGTGGCAGAAAGGAAATTACGGATGGCTATTGAGGAAGCAAATCAGCAAGATTCAGTGCTGAGATGTTGGGGAGGGTAAGAGAGGTCATGTGGTGTCACAGCTGTTTCTTACAGCTGCCCTGCATGACCAGCAGGGTGGGATTTTGTATTCTTGTCTCACAGATGAGAAAGTCAAGGACCAGAGAGGTAAAGTGAGTGGTCAAGGATGACACTGAATTGGGAGCAGAGCCCCGAGTCAAATTGGCCTCTCAGTGGAGATAAAGACAGCAGTGGCCCAAGGAAGAAAAAGATGGTCGTTCTCCAGGGAGACAGGTACACAAACCTCTGTGCTCTGCAATCTCCCTGCAGACATATGCAGTATGCCCCAAGACGTTGGCCCTTGCCTGGCCTACATTCCACGCTGGTGGTATAATAAAGAAACTGAGCTCTGCTCCTCATTCATCTATGGAGGTTGCCAAGGGAACAATAACAACTTCCAAAGTGAAGCTATCTGCATGGTCACCTGCCAAAAAAAATGTAAGTCCCAGGGGTCCCAGCCTCCTGTGATCACCAAGGCCACCAGACTGAGAGGTCTGGGTATTAGCTGGCCTGTTCCTGGACTTTGAGTGGCCTGGGGCTGACAGAGCCAGCTCTAATCAGGGGTTACAAATGCACCTTGTAGAGGTCTAGGTAGAAGAATATTTGAGGAAAGAGGGTGGGAAAGGGAGGCAGTAGTCAAAGGGAAATTGGCAAGTATGAGGTGAGTAGGGGGGCAGAGAGAAGGGGATACAGAAGCAAAAGTGGGGGGTTCTAGGGCAAATCAGAAGTAGGCCAGTAGGCCCCGCCCAGTGCTGGGCACCAGCTGCTTGGCCTTTACCTCTCACCAAGCTTTGTTGCGAGTTTCTTCTTTTTAAAGTTACCAAAGCAACCACATACTTGGCCAAACCAAGACACTTTTGAGAGTGTTTCAAAGCAGAGTACCATTACTTCTTACGCAGGGACAATAGGCATCAGTTAGACTCTCCCGAACAAATCAGAACCCAAGATCACTCCACGAGCCCTGGAACTCACCTCACTGCTGTTTTTCCTCTGCCAAAAGATACAAAAATGATCCCATCTCCTTTTTTTCCATTAACGGCAAGATTCGGTTCCTACAGTGGCGGGAATCTAAGCATCCCACCTTTATTCTTGTATCTCACAGATGCATCTTCCTGGATGAGATAAGGAGGAGTTGGAATGACCTCTGGGCTTTGGCTCATACTCCCGGGCCCTGTCCAGGCGTGTCTGACTGATGCTCCGTATCAGCTTCCACTGGCTGAATCTCAGCCTCCAAGACCTTGGCAGTTCCAAACACTGAACCCAGGATTTGCTTGCTCCATTTCCTCCAGCTTAGCTGCTCTTCAAACATAATGCCCTCTGCCCTTTGACCTCTCCTCAATGTGAGACCCTATCTCTTCAACTTTCATGACCCCCATTTATTCCTGTGAAGCCTCCAGTTGCCCCTAATAAAGTAGTCTGAGAGGTCTGATCTCTCCAAGGCTGGCTAATTCTTGCCTGGAATATGCAGGTAAACCTGTCTATTCATATCTCCCTACACGCAATTTTCAGAGAAGAGCCCATTGGGTTTTCTGGAGACACCAAAAAAGGGAGAGAGAAGTATGAAGATCCTGCAAATTAAGAACTCTGTTGACACTCTTATCCTAGGAAAATTGCCATAAAATGCTTAAGAATTGAGCCAGAGTAGATCCAGTCAAGGGTCTTCAAACTTTTGGCTTCTCTGCACCACATTGGAAGTAGAAGAGTTGTCTTGGGTCACACATTAAACACACACACATAAACAAAAGCTGGTGAGTAAAGAAAAATAAGATCTGTGCATAACTTTCGTGATTATGTCACCACAGATAAGCAAAAAAAGTCCTTACATAATCCGCGTGTGGCCCATGGGCCACAGGTTGGCCACCCTTGGAATCTTATAAATTAGAAGCCCCCTTAAAAACCAAATGCAAATGAAATACAAAAGAGAACATTGTTTCAAATGAAAAAGGAAATTGCAATGAATTGCACATTTTTAAAAGTGATAAATACTAAAAGTCACAAAACCCATATAAATTAATAATTGGTCATTTACATTTATAACACCAATTCTGTAAAGCTCAATTTCTATGGAGAGAATGGGACAATACTCAGTTCTTTGTGTAACGTGACTGATCAGAGTATTATTCTATTTTCATTTTGACTGTAGTTGAGTTGCATAAAGCATCTACCCAAACACCTAAAGCCATACTTGTTTGTAGTTCTGTTATTATAGTTCTCGTGCTCTGAAAACACAAGCATTTTAATAAATTCTCTTTTATATAATTCCATCAAAAAAGAAAAAATGCATAGTATATTTATAGTTGTACACATTGAATTATCAAGTGTACAACTGTATTTTTTTTGGAGACAGAGTATCACTCTGTAGCCCTGGGTAGAGTGCTGTGGCATCATAGCTCTTAGCAACCTCAAACTCTTGGGCTCAAGTGATCCTCTTGCCACAACCTCCCAAGTAGCTAGGACTATAGGTGTCCACCAGAACACCTGGTTTTTTTTTTTTGTTTTTTTTGTGCAGTTTTTGGCCAGAGGCCAGGGTTGAACCTGCACCTCCGGTATATGGGGCTGACGCCCTACTCCTTTGAGCCACAGGCGCCGCCCAAAACCTGGTTATTTTTAAAGACAGGGTCTTGATCTTGCTCAATCTGATCTTGAACTCCTGAGCTTAAGCAATCCACCTGCCTTGACCTCCCAGAATGCTAGAAGTGTCTTCTTATTAGTAAAGAACTTCAGAATGGGCTGCCATAGAACTGATTTTTTCTCTATTTATAATTTTACATATCTGAGATTTGGAAGAATTTTCCACAGACTTGTTTTTCTGGCTCCACACATTTCTGAATTTGTTTCTTCTCCACCACATCCTTCTTGGGCTAGGTACATTCAAACCACAATGGGACCTCTAGCCCCAGGCCTCAGTGTCATGAGGAGTTGACACAGTAAATAATAGGAGTATTGCTTACAGCCATTTCTACATCAGGACAGCTGGCAGCAACTTCCTATACATGGAAGTAACAGCAAACAATCTAAATATATCTCACTAACACCAAAATAAATATATCCCTGACTCACCTTCCTTTTACCTGGATGCCTGAAATGCTGGCAGCCACTTCCATGCTCCTTGGACCCAGGAGAACTGTGGGCCAAGGGCAAGTGAGAATGGAAAGGGAAGACCACCTGCTTGATCGCTGTTAGAGTATCTTACTTTCACAGATATTACAAATCATTTAACCACATGAATATATGGCTAGAACCATTCCCAGAATCTTAAAGGAGGGACCCTAAGACTTAAGCTCCTTCAACTTCCCAGCAAACCCAACCCTGAAAGGGCTCACGGACTGGTTTTCTAGAGCTCAGTTCTGTAAGGGAGACAGTTGCATAGTAGACCCCAAATTAGAAAAATAACTAGGGAGAGGCATGAAAGGAGGAGACTTGGGGAGCAAAGAGGAGTTAAGGAGGAAAGAAGAAGAATGAGGCATGAAGGAGGAAAAGATGCTGGACGATGAGATGGTTTTAAAGCAGGGTCTCAAAATTCTTTCCCATGCCTCCCACCTAGAGGTGAGATGTGTGTTCCTTCCCTTTGAATCTGGTCAAATGTGATGACTGCTTTGACCAATAAAATAAAGCAAAAATGGTACCAACTGCCTTCCAAGGCCAGAAAAAATGAAACTCTCACTTAGTCTTCTTGGCAAGCTTGCTTGGGGATAGAGTCAGCTGCCATAAAAGAGGTCCAGTTACCCTGAGAAGGACCCTTACTAGAGCGATCCAAGGGGGTGCTCTGGTCAACAGGCCCAGATAAACTCTAAGTGGTAGCCAGCATCAATTTCCACCCACATGAGTGAGCTGCCCAGCCCAACAGAGCCTCCAGAGGACCACACCCCTTGCAGACATTTAACCACAACCCTGTGAAAGATGATGGAAGAGAGCCACGAAGCTGATTCCTTCCCAAATTCCGGACTCACAAAATGAAATGGTTGCTTTAAACTGTTAGGTTTTTAAGAAAATTCATTCATAGCCGGGCATTGTGGCGGGCATCTGTAGTGCCAGCTACTTGGGAGGCTGAGGCAAGAGAATAGCCTAAGTCCAAGAGCTGGACATTGCTGTAAGCTGTCATACCATGGTACTCCACCAAGGGTGACAGAGTGAGACTCTGTCTCTAAAAATAATAATAATAATAAAGGGCTGGTTAAAGTGATTACCATTTTTGGAAACGCTATTAGCAAACACATACATTAGAGTCACTTGGGGGTATGTATTTAAAATCCAGGTCTTCCAGATGTAGTAAATTGCTATCCTTGGGGATAGTGCACTGGACTCGGCACTTTTTCTTTTTTTGAGACAGAGCCTCACTCTGGGTAGAGTGCCATGGCATCATAGCTCGCAGCAACCTCAAACTCTTGGGCTTATGTGATCCTCTTGCCTCAGCCTCACAAGTAGCTGGGACTTACAGGCATGCTCCATGACACCTGGCTAGTTTTAGAGACAAGGCTCTTGCTCAGGCTGGTCTCAAACTAGTGAGCTCTAGTGATCCATCTGCCTTGGCTTCCCAGAGTACTATAGGCAAGAGCCACCATGCCCAGCCCAGGAATCTACATTTTTAACAAGAACTGCCAAGTGATTCTCAACTTCTGGAACCTGTGGATTGGATGAGATTTAAGGGTCAATCCAACAATAGGAAGTAAAAGCTCAAGACGTCTATAGGAGAGTTAAAATGATCTCTGTTTGCCAATGAGATGATCATGCATGTAAAAGAAACTCTAAGGACTCCACAGAAAACTGTTAGAACTAATAAGCAAGTTTATTAAAGTTGCAGGATACAGAATCAATATACAAAAATCAGTGGTGATTCTATACACCAACAGCAATCCCGTTACCTTAGCAACAGCAAAAACTAAAACACTTCATAATTAACTTAACCAAAGAGGTGAAAGGCTTGTACATTGAAGTGATAAAACACGGATGAAGGAAATGTGAAAGACAAGTGAATGGAAAGACATCTTATGTTCAGAGAGTGGAAGAATTAATATTGTCAAAATATCTGCACTACCTAAAGCAATCCACAGATTCAATGTAATCTCTGTCAAAATGCCAGAGGCTTAATGCAATTGTTAGAAAATAACTCCAAATAGACAAGACATAATGTTTTTAAAG
Source organism: Loris lydekkerianus (assembly GCA_963574355.1). Classification (NCBI taxonomy): domain Eukaryota; kingdom Metazoa; phylum Chordata; class Mammalia; order Primates; family Lorisidae; genus Loris; species Loris lydekkerianus. The sequence continues at coordinate 66,954 of CAUYPK010083104.1, forward strand.
TAATTTATCTGATATGAAAGAAAACCAGTAGTATTCTGGAATTCAAATTCTGAATGATTGCAATAAAATTGTGCCACATGTCTTGCTGTTAAAAAAAGAAATCTATTCTTGCCTGAGTAGCATAAAGCAAGACCTTGTCCCCCAGCTACTCAAGAGGCTGAGGTGGGAGGATGGCTTGGCCCCAGGAGTTCAAGGCTATAGTGAGTTAAGTGGCATCATTGTACTCCAGCCTGGATGACACAGTGAGACCTGGTCTCAGAAAAAAAAGGAGGGGGAGGAGGAGGAGGAGAGTAGTGTTGGTCCCTGACTCTGGTGCAGAAGGAGATTAGGAGAAAATGTTAGAATCATTAAAAAGAAGAGGATTGGGACAGGTTTGTGGGGAAGGCCTCCAAACTGCTGATTTGGCAGTTTTTCAAAGTATCCTTCTGGCCAAATTGTCCCCATGTGTGGCATTCCCTCACTTAAAACATTTGTGGCTCAGTGGCTAGGGCGCCAGCCACATACACCAGAGCTGGCGGGTTCAAATCCAGCCCGGGCCAGCCAAACAACAATGACAACTACAACAGAAAAATAGCTGGGCATTGTGGTGGGTGCCTGTAGTTCCAGCTGCTTGAAAGGCTGAGGCAAGAGAATCACTTAAGCCCAAGAGTTTGAGGTTGCTGTGAGCTGTGATGCCATGGCACTCTACCCAGGGCGACATAGTGAGACTTTGTCTCAAAAAAAAAAAAAAAAAAAATTGTTTTTTTTTGCTCTTGTCTCCATAAATCTGTGAGAGTTCATCTGTTCCCTGGGAAGTCTAACCCAGCCCTGTGCACCTGGTGATGCAGACCAAATCACTAACAAGTCATCCCTCTTAGGAGCTCCCCATCATCCTGCAGGAAGAGCATGTCTGGGAAGAAAGAGATACAATCTGTCTCCCAGCTTTGCCCTTGGTTGAACATATGCCCTGGTTGGGAGAGAGCCAGCTTGAGGGATGCTCCTCTCAGGACCTCAGTTTCCCATTTGTAAGGTGAAGGTGAAGGACTAATGATATCGAAGAGTATGTCCAAGTTTGAGAACATGTGGCAGCTCAAACTCTGCCAGATCTGATAGGTGCCTAGTACTTGTCCATCTCATTGGCCCTCTGTCCTTGGTTGAGGATGACATACATGAATGACTGGAACAGAATCATCCTGTTCCGGGTACCCGTGGACCAAAGAGGCCCTTGGAAGTGTCCAGAACGTGCCCTGTGGTTGACAGTGTCTACTTATATGCTCTGCTTGGCCATGAACTCAGAGCCCTCAGGGATGAGCACGGGAACTCGTGCTCAAGAATCTCAGTGGAGGTGGAGAATGCTGGTTCTGTTTATTACCAACTGCTTGCTCATTACTCTGCTCATCAGACCCCACAAGATATCTCAACTGGAATCTTCAGGCGTTTCCCACCATACCACACACACTCAGGACCCCTCCTTTTCTTCTCCTTATTCTAACCCTAGAGCTGCCTCCAAAGCCAGATATGCCCAGAGGAAGCTTGGCTGGTTTAGAAACTCAGCAAACGTTTGCCCTGAGGGGCCTAGAAAGTCCCATCAGCTCCAATCTCCCTTGCTTTTCTTTTAAACACATGTACAAATGGAAGCTTCTAGTAAGAAATGGGCTTTTCCAAGACCACACAGCATGTCAGTGGCAACACTAGAGCCCAGGAGTTAGAGGTTGCAGTGGGCTATGGTGATGCCACTCTACTGTATCCTGGGCGACAGAGTGAGACCCTGACTCAAAAAAGAAAAAATTTCCCAAAAAAAAAAAAAGAAAGAATGGTTTATGGAATCATGTTGACAAGCGGTGGACGTGTGATGTTTATTATTATGTGTCAACTTGACTAAGCCTAAAGGTTCCCAGATATTTAGTCAAAAATATTTGGGTGTGTTTGTGAGAGTGTTTCTGGATGAGATTGACATTTGACTGAGCAAGGCAGACTGCTTTCCCCAGGGTGGATGGCTTCCTTCCTCCAGGACACGGAAGGCCTGAATAGCATAAAAGTGTGAATAAGAGATCATTCTTTCTCTCTGCCTGTCTTCAGCCTGGGACACTGCTCTTCTGCCTTCAGACTCAGACGGGAGCTTACACCATTGGCTCTCTTGCTTCCCAAGTCTTTTGACTTCAACTGGAGCTACACTATCAGCTCTCCTGGGTTTCCAGCTTACTGTCTGCAGATCTTGTACTTCTCAGCATCCGTAATCACATGAGCCAGTTTCTTACAGTAAAAAGAACACGTATATACACAGGGTGATTGATTTGTACACACATTTTAAGAGATTTTATCTATGTATTACTTTTTGAAGTTAAATTGGAGGTACCATGATTGGTCAAACATACCTTGATGTGCTACACATATCCATCTTATCTGCAATTCATACGCTTTTGAGGAATGATTGATTTTACTTTGAACAAGATCACTTAAAATATGTATACATTTTTTTGCACACACACACACCACTACCACCACCCCACCCGCCCCATTTATATTATTAGTTCTGTTTCTTTGGAGAACCCTAATCATACAACCAGTCTAGCAATTTTTTACAAAACCAAGCATTTATCCTAACACCAAGAAATCCTGCCCGTAAGTATTTATTTAAGAGAAATGAAAACAAATGTTATCAAAGATATTTGTACAAGAATATTCATAAAAGTTTCACCAATAATAGCCATACATAGGCAACATCCAGGGGTCCATCAAGAGGAAAATGGGATAAATGAACAATGTATAATTATACAGAGTATAACAGGTAATTAAAAAGACATGAACTGGGCTGAGTGTGGTGGCTCATGCCTGTAATCTTAACATTCTGGGAGGTCAAGGCAGGTGGATTGCCTGAGCTCACAGGTTCGAGACCAGCCTGAGCCAGAGTGAGACCTCATCTCTAAAAGTAGCCAGGCATTGTGGCAGACATCTGTAGTCCCAGCTACTTGGGAGGCTGAGGCAGGAGAATGGCTTGAACCCAGGAGTTTGAGGTTGCTGTGAGCTATGACGCCATGACACTCTACCAAGGGTGACAAAGTAAGACTCTGTCTCCAAAAAAGAAAAAAAAGAAAGAAACAAGAAATGAACTATTTGTATATACAACACAATGAATAAATCTCAAAACATCATACTAAGTGAAAGAAGCCTCACACCGAAGAGTACATACCCTGAGATTCCATTCATATGAAAATCTAGAATATGCAAAACAATCAAAGCAAAAAACAGTGGTTGCCTCTGGGAGAAGTCAGCTGGGGAAGGAAACTGACTTGGAAGGGCCTGATGAAACTAAAGGCAGGTCAAGGTAATATTCTAAGATCTCTTGAAATGTGTATACATGTTTTGGCACTCCCAGTACATATTAATAGGGGTTTTGTTATGTAGGTACGTAAATTTGTCAAAGCAGCATACATACACTTAAGATAGTGTGCAAATTTCACATCAAAATAAAAATGTCAACAAATACTGAGCTCTAGATAATTATATCCATGACGAAGTATTTAAGGTGATATGCACTGAAATATGCGATTTACTTTAAAATGCGTCAAAAAATAAGGTGAGTTAATGTATGAACAGAGTTGTATAGAAGGGCAAAGCACTTACAAGGGAAGTCGTCTCTGCCAAGTCCCCTGAGACATCCTGAGTGGACACGGACCTGAATAGTTGCCTTCAGTCAAGGCAGGGAGAACCAGGTGTTTGAGTGTCATCACAGGTCCATCATTGGATATGGTTGAAGTGACTTCCATAGGGCAAAAGTAAGTCCCATAGAGGAATTCAACTATGAGCCTTCAGCAGCCAATGCTCCTAGCAAAAGGGGGAATGAGAGCCTCAGTCCTGAAAGGGCATCTAAGTGATGATCCATGGATCCCATATTAAATATTAGGTGTGAGATTGTGTAGGTATTGGATCCAGGAGCTCCCAAACTATCCAACATCCCACTTCTCCTTTGGGGAGGGAGTCCGATTTATGAACAAAACAAGAGCCAAGCGTGAAATAAAGTACAGCTGGGAAATACAGGGCAATTATCATACATAGCAATACTCAGTGCAAGGTTTTTTGATTAAAATAAAAGTTGTATCACATGGCTTAGGCTCTGAGCTCCCAACCCACATCTGAATCATAGAGCAACACATTCAATCATAAGTGCTAGTGGGGAAAGAGAGATAGCCATGTCTTCAAAGTAGGCATGAAGAATAAGGATATAAATTTATCATCAAAAACAGGACACTTTTGAGAGCATATGGAGGGCCTATTAATAATTATACCAGAGCATCAGGAGAAAGTACGAACTATTGGAGAGGCTTGGCGCCCATGGCTCAGTGGTTAGGGTGGCACCTGCAGCCACATGCACTGAGGCTGGCAGATTCAAGCCCAGCCTTGGCCTGCTAAACAACAATGACAACTGCAACCAAAAAATAGCCAGGTGTTGTGGTGGGCACCTGTAGTCCCAGCTACTTGTGAGGCTGAGGCAAGAGAATCGCTTTAGCCCAACAGTTTGAGGTTGCTGTGAGCTGTGATGCCACAGCACTCTACCAAAAGCACAAAGTAAGACTCTGTCTCAAAAAACAAACAAACAAAAAAAAAAAAAAACTATTGGAGAAAAACAGAATGTATAGTCACCCTAGCTGTTCTTAGCTAACTTGCAAGCCATGGAGAAAAAAAAAAAAGAACATCACATCTCTTCTTAGGTAGGTGGTTGGTACATTACATCTCTAACAAGTTGTAGAGTAACATGTATTTGACGGAAAGGCTCATTATAAAGTTAATGTTTTATTCTGAATATTTATCCAAGGGAACGATTTCCAGTAATGGTGAACTAAAGAGGTCAGGTGATTCCTCCCCACAGAAAACAAGGATAAAACTGGATGAGATTGTCAAAAACAAATTAAGGAAGAAGGAGGGCGTGGTGGGGAAAGGAAGATCAGAGAGAGGGAAGGAGTGAAAGGTGGGGTCTTGGTGTGTGCCACACCTTTTGGGGGCAAGACACGGTTGTAATGTCTTTACCTAACAAATGCAATCAGTATAACCTGGTTTCCTGTACTTTCAATGAATCCCCAACAATAAATTAAAAAAAAAAAATTAAGGCACTGGAAATTTACCAAAATAAAACAACCAATTGAGAAACATTTATTCATGGAAAGCTTCAGTTCCAAGAAGCTCAATAAACCCCTGAGCTGGTTCTCAGTTGAGAACCACTGCCCTAGTAGATTAAAAACATACACAAAAACCACACTTAGACACATCATAGTTGAACTTCTGAAAGACAGAGAGAAATATTTTGTTTTAAAAAATACTAAAGGAAAAGAAGGACTCATCATATACAAGTGACCGATTATAGAATTAATGGTCAGAAAAATATAGAGGCCAGAAGCCATTGGAATAATATAGTTAAAATGCTGAAAGAGGCTCAGTGCCTGTGACTCAAGTGGCTAAGGCACCAGCCACATATACCTGAGCTGGCAGGTTCGAATCCAGCCCAGGCCAGCCAAACAACAATGAAGGCTGCAACCAAAAATGCTGAAAGAAAAAAAAAAAATATATATATATATATATCGAAAAAGAACTATATTCAGAGAAACTATTCTTCCAAAATAAATACAAACCATATGTTCAACAATAACTATTATCTATAATATGTAAAGAACCCTTGAAATTTAACAGTACACAATCTAATTTAAAAATAAACAAGACACAGATAGACACTTGGCCTAGACAGAGGTCCTCAAACTGCGGCCCGCGGGCCACATGAGGCGGTATGATTGTATTTGTTCCCGTTTTGTTTTTTTACTTCAAAATAAGATATGCGCAGTGCATAGGAATTTGTTCATATATATATATTTTTTTAAACTATAGTCCGGCCCTCCAATGGTCTGAGGGACAGTGAACTGGCCTCCTGTTTAAAAAGTTTGAGGACGTCTGGCACCTAAAAAAACATACAGATGAAAAATAAGTACATGAAAAGACGTTCAGCATCACTGGACATCAGGGATATGCAAATTAAAATCACAATAAGATATCATTATGCACCTAGCAAATGTCTAAAATAAAAAAGAATGACAACTGCTCATGTTGATGAGGATGGTAAGAAACTGGACCACTCACACATTGCTGTCAGGCATGGAAAATGCTCCAGAAGCTCTGGAGTACAAATTGGCATTGTCTTATAAGACTAAACCTTCATCTTCTTCCAAGTTGTGGCAGAGAAAAACAAAAAAGAAGACAAAAACTTCAATTACCGTACAACCCAGCAATTGCATACTTGGGCATTTATCTCAGAGAAATGAAAACATATGCTCACACAAAAACCTGTACATGAATGTTCACAGCAGCTTTACTGAGAGTAGCCCCAAACTAAAAACAGCCCAGGTGTCCTTTAACAGGCAAATGGTTAAACTCAGGTACATCATTTGAGGGGACCCCACCTGATGTACATGATGCAATGGTACATTTCAAAACTATTAAGACATGAGTATAATTGTGATGGGTGTGTTACTTAGTTCAATGTAAACATTTCACATTGTATATCGAAGCTGTACCCCGAACTCCATAAATGCATCAATGTACAAAGTTATGATTTAATAAAAAAGAATTTAAAAAAACCCAACTCTGGAACATCTGAGGGACACCACTCAACAATACCAAAGAATGAATTACTGATACACCTAACAACTTGGATAAATCTGTAGAGAACTATGCTGAGTTTAAAAAAAAAAAAAAAAAAGTCCATCCCAAAGGGTTAAATACATGTGATTACATTTATGTCACTTAGACATAAACATTTTAACATGTTGAAATGACAAAACTTTAGAAATGGAGAATGGGTTAGTGTTGGCTGGGGCTGTGTATTGGTGCAGGGGGTGGGGGGAGGAAGAGAGGCGTGGTATAAAAGGGGACCATTAGGGATCCTCACAGTGATGGAACTGTTCAGTATGTTGATTGTGGTGGTGGATGCACAAATGTATGTGCATGATAAAATCACGTAGCACTAAGTACACACACACACACACACACACAAATGCCTATCAGTAAAACTGGGGAAATCTGAACGAGGTCAGTGGATTATTTCAATGTCAAGATCCCAAATGTGATATTGGGCTACAGTTTTTCAAAACGTTACCATTGGGAGAAAATGGATGAAGGGTACAAGGGATCCCTGTATTGTTTCTTACAACTGCAAGTGAGTCTGCAAGTATCTCAATACAAATTTTTATTAAAGAAAATAAAAGCAAAATAAAGACTTTCTCCTGTAAACAAAAAGTGAGAGAGTGGATTCTTCTCTCAGCCCAAACCTTATCTTTAAGGCTGAAAGGAGATGACACCAGATGGTACTTTGGATCCACAGAAGGAGTAAAGAACACCAGAAATGGCAAATATCCATATGTGGGTGAATATAAACGTGCGTATCTTGTATCTTGTATCTATATCTACCATGCATATGAACCAACCTTCTCTTGGTTTTAGAAAGGATAAGATTCTTTAAGGCAATAATTGTAACACCATACTGTTAGGTTTATAACATATATAAATGTGATATATGACAATAAAAGTGTGAAGGAACCAGCAGGAAATGGAACTATACTGGTACCAAGTCACTATATTTTATTGGAATTGAGTCAATAGATATACCCCCAATTCTACCTCTGTCCAAAGCCTTGTATCTTTGTGCCACACCAGACCCTGCTCACTGCATTATGGGTTCCTTCCTCTACCACCAGACTCCATTTCTAGAAGGAATAAAGCCCAGAAGTGGACATTGAGTTCATGGAGAATCGATGGTCTGGGATATGAGACGTGATGGGGGCTGGTGGCCGTTCTGAGGGACAGAGACTCTAGCAGAGTGGTAGTGACGGTGCAGTGACTGGGTATAATGGCTTAACAAAGACTTGAGTCAGAGAGAATTGAGTTAAATCTCAGTCTAGCCAGTTGCAAACTAAATGAGCTTGGATATATCTCATGACCTCCCAGGGTCTTTCTTTGCTCATCTGCAAAATATGCAAAACAATAAAACCTATGTCATGGAATTTTTGTTAAGATCACAGAAGATGATTTATGTTAACAAACAGAAAATACCACCTGGTATGTAGGAAATATTCCCTAAACAATAAAGGTTAGTGATTGGTATTATTGGAACAAATAGTGCAAAGTTCAGGCACAACTTCATGATCTCAACCACAGGGATGTAAACCCCATAGTCTGACAGTTACAAAAAAGGGGTTATCCTCGAACCTCCCCCCCACCCGCCACAGTAGGAATTTCCCACATTTTATGGAGAATTTCAAGCTCCTGAATTCTGTAGACATTTTCTCCCTTATTCTGAAGTCCATATTTATTTATTTATTTGCAATTAAAATGGCTTTATTCCACCTGGGTGCAGGTGGGTAGGATTTCCAACCGGGAAGAAATCCACTGAAGTCCATATTTCTATTCAAATTATTTGGCATAAAATGCTAAAAATTATCCTTTGCTAAAATGTTCACTCGGGTTTCCAAAGGCATAAATTGTCTCTACTTATAATGTGACCAACTCAGTGTTTCCCCTCTGGATATTTATCTTGAACAAGAATAAGGTAAAGAGGAAATTAAACTCTCTTGGTATGTGTGTGTTTGAAACATTGAAACAAATGTTATTATATATACAAAGTATGTCTGTTTTCTAAGTTCTTGTTCTCTTGTTTGGTAAAATGGGATGGTAATTATATCTACAACAAAGAATCATCATGAGAATTTAATAAAACAGGGCAGAAAATTACCTGGCATACAGTAGGTGCTCATCTGGTGCTCATCCCCTTCCTCTTTCTAGAATAGATAAAAGCCATAAAGAGGTTGAAGGTGGAGGGGGAAGCCTTATTCTTTCAAAATCCCACCCGTAAGTACTTCTCCCTCCTTACACCACTCAAATTAAGGGTCTCAATCTAAAGTAATTGCATTATTCTTTACACAGGTGCACGCACACACGCACATGTGGTTGACATAATCAATGCCTTTGATGCGTGTAAGTGCTAAATAATTAGCAAACGTTCCCTGCTAACTGCTCTCATGTGTTTTCAATACATTTGGAACACTTGCCCTTCATTGTCTGAAATTACAGTAACACTGCCACCCAGATCCCCTGGGGAAGAGCCAAGTCAGTGAGTCATGACCAAGGATGCCCAGGGTAACCCGGGCACAGAATTCCTGCTTTCAAAGTGCCTCTCAAACCCACCCAGAAGGCCTGTTTAGCCAGGCACACCTCATCAAGCACTGCTCCCCGCCACACTGAGTCTGTATCAGGTTGGAAATATATACTTTTTTATAATTTAAAAAGGTATTTATTTATTTATTTTTGGAGACAGAATCTTACTATGTCACCTTCGGTAGAGTGCTGTGGCATCACAGCTCACAGCAACCCCAAACTCTCGGGCTTAAGACTCTCTTCTCTCAGTCTCCCAAGTAGCTGGAACTACAGGTGCCCACCACAATGCCCAGCTATTTTTGTTGTTGTTGCAGTTGTCATTGTTGTTTAGCTGGCCCAGGCTGGGTTCTAACCTGCTAGTCTTCGGTGTATGTGGCTGACACTGTAACCACTGTGCTATGGGCACCAAGCCTAAAAAAGTATTTATATCTATAATTCTTCTGCAGGGTTCTTGACTTTGGCACGATAAATATTTGAAGCCAGGTGTGGGGAGCTGTCCTAGGTGGGAGCTGTCCTGGGCAGGGCGTTTTACATAATCCCTGGCCTCTACCCACAAAATGTCTGTAGGTCCCCCCTCCAACTCCTGAGAGGTGACAACCAAAATGTCTCTAGAAAAAAAAGAAACGTCTCTAGACATTGCCAAGTAAGTGTCCCTGAAGGCAGAATCGCCCCCTTCTCTTCCCTTCTCTCATGAATGGTGTTTAAAGGCAGCGTCTCCAATTTTTTGAGTTGGGTTCTTTGTATTACCTAGCATCTAATTTCTAGTCTATATTTAAATTATCTAATTTCCCAAAAATGTCCTCCATAATTAATTTTTAAACCAGGATCCAATGAAAGGTCACAAATTGCATTTGAAGGATTCTTCCCCACCCTGCCCATTTTTTTTTTAATTTACATTTTGAAGACTCCAGGCCAGTTGATTATAGATTATGCTTCATTTTAGATTTATCCTATTGCTTTTTCCAGCTGTTATTTGTTGTCTTCTACTATCCCCTGTATTTCTTAGAAACTAGAAATTAGATATAGTTATAATCTATAGATGGATTATAAACTACTCATTAGATGTAGGCTGGACAATTTTGGCAAGGTTGATCAGTTGTTAATGGGTATTTCATGTTGTATCACATCAGAAATCACAATGTCAAGGGCTCCCTTCATTGATGAAGATGTTTGATTTGGTAGTTTTGTTAATGTGGTAGCTGCTGGACTTAGCCACTGTAATGGAGCGTTTTTCCCTCTATAATTAATAAGTACTCTGTAGGGTGATTGTCAGTTTGGGAGTGCCTATATGCAATTTTTGTCAATCAAAAATAAATACTGGCTCAGCACCTGTAGCTCAAGAGGCTAAGGCACCAGCCACATATACCAGAGCTGGCGGGTTCAAATCCAGCCCCGGCCTGCCAAATAACAATGACAACTACAACCGAAAAATAGCCAGGCGTGTGGCAGGCGCCTCTAGTCCCAGCTATTTGGGAGGCTGAGGCAAGAGAATCGCTTAAGCCCAGGAGTTGGGAGGTTGCTGTGAGCTGCGAAGCCATGGCACTCTACCCAGGACGATAGTTTGAGGCTCTGTCTCAAAAAAAGAAAAAAAACATACTAATAGGCTCAGTGCCTGTAGCTCAGCGGCTAGGGCACCAATCACATACACCAGAGCTGGCAGGTTCAAACCCAGCCCTGGTGTGCCAAATAATAATGACAACTATAATCAAAAAATAGCTGGGTGTTGTGGTGAGCGCCTGTAATCCCAGCTACTTGGGAGGCTGAGGCAAAAGAATTGCTTAAGTCCAAGAGTTTGAGGTTGCTGTGAGCTGTGACGCTACAGCACTCTACCAAGAGTGACATAGTGAGACTCTGTCTCAAAAACAAAAATTTAAATTAAAATAAATAAATAAATGTTAACAAAGAAAAGTATGTGATAGAATGGTTTTTTAAAAAGAGGAGCTGGACTTGAGCACAATGCCATACTTCAAATCTGAGGTTTACTAAATCCCACGAAGGCATGCTGGCTTTGCCCCCAAATAGGATCTCTACAGCAGGGATTTTCAGTGGTGGGCCGCAATGCACTGGTGAGCCATAAGAGAATTTTAGGTGTGCCAGGAGCATTTTTAAAGGTCATTAATTAAATTATTTTCAAAAGAAGTTCAAAGCACAGTAAGTATATTGTTTTTGTTTGTTTGTTTGTTTGTTTTTTGCTGTTTTTTTTCCATCAACATAATTTAAGTGTGCTGTGGAAGTTTAACTATAGGTTCAAATAAAGGTTGAAAAACACTGCTCTGTGAGATAACAAAGGTTGAATAACACTGCTCTAGAGAATCCAAGAAATGAGGCAGGTAAGAATAAGCTGGACTTTGTAGATTGGGGTGTGTCTCCTGACAGAACAACCTTCTGAACCGGATGATGTTGAACCCTCCTTCTACACCGTGTTTGACGTTTCTATGCTAATACACTGTGTCTGCACCTTCTCTGAGTAGGTGGCTTTTTCTGACTTCGGGACAATGTGTGTCTTAGTTGTGCCCAAAATTCCCTGGTAGCATCTAGATGGGATGGAGGCAGCACCTAACACTATGTCTGGCATGCCATGAGTTCTTGATTAAAGGTTTGTTGAATGAAAAAGTGATGGCAGGGCATTGGAGCTAGACAAACCAGGGTCTCAGTCCTGGTCCTGAAACTAACTTATTATCTGTGTGACAAAGGCCAAGATTGTTTAATCTCTTCTCATTTACAAAGTGGGGGTTCTAAGTCTTATAGGATAATATAGGATTTTTACAAACCCCCACTTTGTAAATGAGAAGAAACATAATATGTGAAGAATACTTTGGTGCCTGAAAGGTAAAGGCATTAAAAGTGGTAGCTGTTCTTGTCTTACTGTTGAAGGGGCTTCTGCCCTGGAGTGGTGGTAGGGTGGCCTTGGTAGCCAGAGCAGATCAGGCTAGGAGGAGAAAGGCTTAGCTGGGCTTTGGCTGGACACTGTTCCAGAGGCAGCCCTACCCTATAAATTGCAGGAATTAAGGATGAATGAGCTGGACGTGGGGCAAGGCCCCTTCTCTGGTTTTTTTTCTCCCTAAAGATGGCAATCCCAGGCTGGGCTGCTGCCTGGGTGGCACCATGGGGCTCCCGGCCTCCCTCTAGTTTCTCCTGATTCTCACATTATAATATATAAAAGAGAGAGAGTACAAATTTGTCAGAATCTTATCTTCCGGAGATTAGCACTGTCACTGTGCTTGTGAACAACCTTTCATCTGTGGCTCTCTGCATGTGTGTTCACGGAGCTTCTAGATTCTTATATGTAAATGGAATCCTAAATCTCCCAATGACTCTAGGGGCCAGTGGTTCTCAAAGTTTGTCCTCTATCCCAGCAACAACTGAGAATGTTCCCCAGCCCCACCTGAATAGAAACTCTGGGAGTGGTTCTCACACGGTCGACGTCCTAATGAGCCTTCTGGATGATTCTGGTTCATATTCAAGTTTGAGAACATCTGTGGTAAGGAAAGGAATGTAGTGGCCAACAGGATGGGCACACCTAGAGGCAGACACAGCTGGGTTCAGGGTCTGGCCCCACCAATTGCAAATTCTGCTTTAACCTCTCTGAGCTTCAGTTTCTTCCTTTGTAAAATGCGGGTGGGGATCTTATCTATCTTATTGATCAAATGGTCTGATGGACACAAAGCTTTCAGTATAACTTAGATCTTAATAGATTCTTGTAAAGCACTCAGAACAGCCTTTGCCACACTTGAAACACACCTGCACACAGACACACAAACACACACAGGGTGTTATTGACCTCAGTGCACAAGAAAACAGGATGAGTGATTTTCCTTTGCTTCAATGGAATGGAAGAGCTGAGAAGCAGACTGAGAAAATTAAAAAGCAGGTGAGACTCTGGCTCCTACCAAGTTGCCTGGAAGGGTCCAAGGACTGATCCTGTTGTGTCAGAATGTCTCAGGAACACACCAATCTGCCCCACTCCACCACCCATCTCGATCGGACAAGCTATTCTCCTCCTTTCCCGGTATTCTTCCCTGGCCCTGCAGGTAGGAAGATAAAATAGAGCCTAGACTTTTCCCCTGCCTGGGCTGCTGCCTGAAATTTCACCCCAGGAGCAGTCATTCATCCATCCATTCACGGCTTCTACAAGACTGATTGAAAACCTGTGAGCTGGACCAGGCTGGGTTTGATTGTTAGGGTCCTAACACTTCCTAGCATGACATCAGGACAAGTGCTTCTTCTCTCTGACCTTAGTTCCTTCACATAATATTGGAAGTCATAATAGCTACCATGAGGAGTCACTGCTAGGATAAAAGTACTCACATTGTGACTGGAGCATCAAAGGAGGATACAAAGATTCTCACAAGCCTGACTCGTTGTTGTTTTTCTATGTTAAACACAAAGGCTGCAGAAATGAGTATCAGAAATGAGTGTTCTCAAGCATCTTCCTGGTTAAAAAAATAAAGCGATTAACAGCAGCTACTATTATTGGTATATTTTCTATTTACAGATGCTTTCCACTGATTAGCTCTACGCCCCTCAGTAAGCCTCAAATGTGTATATTATGGCCCCATTTTATAGTGAAGGAAGTTGAATGCCAAAGGGACAGTCATTTGTCCAAGGTCACATAGCTAGAAAATGACTGAGACAAATTTGAATCTACTCTCAGATTCAAAGCTTGTCCTCCTTCCATCATAGAATGTCGGTTCTAGAATTGACCATGAAACAGGAGGTGGAAGCCCGAGGGACGCTCAGCAGATCCTAGTAAATCCAGTGCTCAGATAGAGTTCAACTCCTTAATTTTACAAGTGAAGAAATGGAGGCCTTAGAGAAGTTACATTTATAGAACATCAGACAATAGCAAGTGGAAGAACTAGGATCTGAATCCACCTGAGTCAGATTCTGGAGTCTGCAAAGATGGATAAGGCCATGGCTGGGTGGGACGAGGTACAGAGCGTAGCCACTGGACACTGCCACGATTGTGCCCTGGGCTATCGCAGCCCCTGGCATATGGGGGTGAACAAGGGGAAGGTAATGAGTTTGGCCTCCTTCAACCACTCTCTCTCCTCAGACCCTATCAAAACTCTCTTCCCAGATGTGTGCAAGCTTCCTGCAGGAAAGGGCACTTGCCAGGCCTCCTTCCAGTGATGCTTTTACAGCTTAAAAACTCATCAACATGGAATATTTTTTCTACAAAGGCTGCAGAGGCAGCAGCAACAAACAGCCTTTAGTAAGTGCATGAAAAGTCTTCAAGGTCAGCTGATTTCCTTAAAAGAACACAGCCTCCCACAGAGTCAGGATTGTTCTAGAATCTAGAGCCATATACAGTATTTTTGTGAGCAAGAGATAGATTCCTCCACCCCAAAATTTATTCTCCCTGCTGCGTTCCTAAAATCACTTCATCTCTGTGCCTGAACTTATACGAGTATTGCAATCATGTTTAAAATCTTGACTCAAGCTCAGCAGTTAGGGCACTGGCCACATACACCTGGGCTAGCAGGTTTGAACCCGGCTCTGGCCTGCTGAACAATGACAACTGCAACAACAACAACAAAAAAGCTGGGCGTTGTGGCAGGCACCTGTAGTCCCAGCTACTTGGGAGGCTGAAGCAAGAGAATCGCTTAAGCCCAAGAGTTTGAGGTTGCTGTGAGCTGTGACACAGCGGGACTCTACCTAGGGTGACATAGTGAGACTCTATCTCAAATAAATAAATAAATACATAAATAAAATAAATCTTAAGACTTTCTTTTTAAAGTGCATACATACATACATACATATAAACACACTGGGAGAATTTAGAGCAGCCAGTCACACCCTGGTATAAATTACTACTTAGCCCATTGGAAGAAAAACGTTTTGAAGGAGATGAGGGTGAACATGGAAAACTGGAGTATGTATTAGAAGGGCTTACATTGGACAAGGAGGGGATTTCTGGAGTCTTGTGAAATAGGAGACAAGGAAACATCAGAAACAAAGGAAGAAAGGGGAATGGGGGTGAAACTGAAAATGTTAAGGCCATTTTTAATAAAAGTCAGTGCATTTCTACCAAAGCCCTCGTGACCGGTTTTAAATTCTCAAGTGTCTTAGTGCCCTCATATTCCAAGGGAGTGTTTAGTGTTCACGTCAGAACTGAAGCAGGCAGCTAAGTGGCCTTGACTCGACAGGGATGAAACAGCGTTATCTCAGCTCCAGTGACCTAGCAAGAAAAGACAGAGAGGTCGCAGTACAAACTGCTGAACAGAACTTTGTAGCTTTCTGTACACTGATGCTATTCTTTTGAGTTTTTCCAAGGAGCAGCAGAAGCTCCTTGCAGCCCTGAGATAACCACAGCACCTCCCTCTACCAGGGTGTCCAGAGAAAGTCAGGGTAAGCGCTACACCACCACAGATGGCGACCAAGAGCCACTGCGCCTGCGCACAAGACTGAAGCAGGAACAATGTTAACCCCTAGCTCATTATAATACTAAAATCCCCACCCTGGCGGGGAGGGATTTGCCCACCCTTTTCTGTTCGTGGATGTGTGTACTAGGATGATTCCCCCCTGCGCTTGCGTGCCCTGCCCGCTACCCCAAACAAGCAATGGGGTTCGCTCCTTTTATGCATTATTAGTTTTCACCTTCATGAAAACCCCTTGACCCTGCTAGTCGGGGAGGCGGATTTGAGGTAGCCTGTGCCGCCTCCTTCCAGTTGACGTGTTCTCTGAAATAAATCCTTTCTCCCTTGACGATCCTTGTTGTCTCAGTAATTGGCTGGCTGTGCAGCGAGCAACATGAACCTGCCTTGTAGATTTGTTAACACCCTCATCTATTAAGGCTAAACTACATCTTCCTGCCATGGGCTACCTGAGGAGAGGAGCAAAGAGTCCCTTGGTTGCCTGAAGCAACACCAATTACAACTTGGAGGAAGAACGGAAAAACACAGGATCACCTGCTTCATTCATTTCAGGATGGAGAAACAAAGCCCAAAGATGGGCCAGAACTTCTTTAAAATAGGAGGGTGTTACACTGTTGATGGGATTGCAAACTACTATAACCTCTCTGGAAAGAAGCATAGTGAATCCTTAAAGAACTCAAAATAGCCCCTCCATTTGATCCCTCAATCCCATCACTAGGCATCTACTCAGAAGAAAAAAACATCATTTTTCCAGAAGGACATTTGCACTAGATTGTTTATCACAGCTCACTTTACAATTGTCAAGATGTGGAAACAATGTAAGTGCCCCACCAACCCAGGAATGGATTAATAAACTGTGGTATATGTATACCATGAACTACTATTCAGCCATAAAAAGATGGAGACTTTGCATCTTTTGTATTAACCTGAATGGGATTGAAATATACTCTTCTTAATAACGTATCGTAAGAATGGTAAAGCAAGTACCCAGTGTACTCAAGGCTAATATGAAGCCAGCAGACAAACTAATACATGCCCACACAAGGCAAAAACTCAATTCAGTTCAAGTTGGGGAAGAGGAAAAGGGAATGGAGAGGGATTGGTGTGCTCCCACCTAATGGGCACAGTGTAGGGGTACAAGGCACACCTCCTGGGTGTGGAGCACAGCTACAACAGGGATCTTACCTAACAAATGCAAACATTGTGATCTAATCATTTATAAACTCGTATTAAACTGAAATAAAAACTAATAAAATAAAACATAAAATAAAATCACAGGATGGGAATGAAACACAGGCATCCTTGATCTCCCCAAATGCCCTTTCCACTGCATTGCAATGCCCCCCTAATTTTCCCAGGTGTCATCTGGGATGGAGGGTAGAACTGAAGATGGGGCATTCATGGTCTCCTTTCTCTGTTGCAGGGTCCTCCCCTCAAGTCCAGGTCATCTGCTTCCCATTGCTCAAAGAACAACTACCATCTATTGTGTCAGGCACCAAAGTAAGCTCTTCACCACCAGCACAAAGACATGTCAGAATAACTCTCAAACTCAGATCCATACTACTGCAAGTGAAGTCCAGGGACCAGCAGCCTCTAGGTCCCCCAAGAACTTTAAGTTAGAAATACAGAGTACCATCATAGTAATGAGATTCCTGGGTAACTCATGGGCGGGTTCAAGTTTAGGAAACAGTGGTAGATGAGGAAAAAAGGGTCAAACAAATCAGAAATATTTCCAAGGCCACAAAGCTGCAAAGTGTCCAACCTGCTCATTGTGCCCATGTTGGCTCATCTGCAAAGTTTATGGTCTTAACTTCTACATCACACTGTTCCATGGATCTCAGAATTTCCCCCATGGAACTGGTTCCCACTTAGCAATTTTATTGAAAGAGTTTCAAAACATGATGTTATGCTGCCAAGATCACAAACCCATCCTACCCTTTTCTCCTTTGAATCAAAGAGGGACCAGGCAGGGCTTTTGTGGAAGTTGGTGGCCAGTTGGGAACACTGAAAACTGGATGCCTGGATCTTCTCTGGGAAGAATCTGAGACAGAATCCTAAATGACCCATGGCCACTGTCTACTTTTTCCAGCCTGGAGAACCATAGCCACGCCAGCAAGACTTCCACAAGAGAGAGGCTGACTGCCTCAATCCTAGTCAAGGCTCCATCCCACCAACTCCTAACCTGCCTCCCCCTTCTCAACATCTCACAGTGGGCAACATTTTCCATGGCAAATTCTAATCAGATATTCTGTCTCACCAGAATGTGCTACAAATTTCTGAACTGTTCAGCATCTAAATCACCAGCTCCAAGCTCTATCTCCCACCCATGAAAGCACCAGAACTATCTGGCTTTGGGATTCAGAAAAAGAAATCATGGTCTCAATAATCCCAAAATGTCTGCATCATCGTCTCATGTCCAAAACTGCATCGTTGTCTCAATATTACACACGCTCCACAGCTCCAGACAAGACTCATCCTCAGACTGGGTGGAAGTGGGTAAGGCAGTCCACACACCTGTAGCCTCAGTGTAACTTCAAGTGCCATTGCCTTATGTTTGAAGAAGCTTTCTTAGAGTCCATATGAAGGGATGTTCCTTTAAGATCCTCCAAGCTGATTAGCAAACTAGTCAAACAGGGAGGCAAACTCTGCAAACAGTCTGGCTGTCTGTGGAATGTCCTGGAAGGGACCTTGGAAGTGGAAAACAAGATAAATTAGTGCACATTTCAGTTACATGATGCACCTGTTTTCTCAGACAGACTGCTGAGTAAGTTTTTGTGGTGCATGGCTTCTTTGTACTCTTATCATATAAACCATTGGCTGCCAATTAATATTATTATTAGAATGCGTACATGCAGAACTTAAGTTGTTCAGGGTATATAAGCTTGTAAGAAATAAACAAGGGCGCTGCATGCCGGAGCGAACTGCAGCCCTCTGCTCTTCATAAACATTCTGACTGTTGATCTTTATCTCTGCGACTCCCGGCACAGACCATTTAAGACAACACACACCCATATGTCACTTAGCCATTATTGACCCACCCTGCAGTGATCCACTCATCATCCCATTTCTTAAAACTGGAATAGCCTCCTCACTGGTCTCAGGGCGTCTGCCTCACCCCTTGTGGGCTATTCTCAACAGAATAGCCAGAAGGCTCCTTCCGTGCCTTGACACTCTAGTCACAATCCTTCAGTGGCTTCCTGCTATCTCAGGGTAAAAGCCAAAACCCACACAAACCCAGCAGTCCTCCTCCTCTTCTTTTCAGTTTCACTTTCCACAGTTTCAGTTACCTGCAGCCCAAAAATATTATATGGAAAATAACAGAACTAGGGAACCCGTAAGTTTTGAACTGCACGCTGTTGTCGGTAACATGATGAAATCTCTCACAGGGGTGTGTGGATCATCCCTTTGTCCAGGGTAATGACCCTGTCCCCACCCATTGGTCATCGAAGAGCCAACTCAGTTGTCCAAATGATGGTCACCCTTATGTTACTTCACAAATGACCCCAAAGTGCAAGAGTAGAGATGCTGGCATATTGTTATAATTATTCTATTTTATTATAGTTGTTGTTAATCTCTTGCTGTGTTCATAAATTAAACTTTATCCTAAGTATGTATAGGAAAAAAACATGATACATGCATAAAGGGTTCAGTACGATCCGTGGTTCCTGGTATCCCTTGCGAGTGTCCGAATGAATGTCCCACAGATAAGGGGAGGGGACACCAAACTTCCTTCAGGTTCCTACCCACAGAACTCCAGCAGATGCTGAGTGGTAGCACCCGTACCCCCCTTCAGGAATGAAGCCCCCGTTCCCCCAGCTGCTGAGAGTTGGTAGCTGATGCTTCTCAGCTGAGTCCCTCCAGATCCAACCTCTCCCTGCTCATTGGATGCTTCAGTGTGAGCCTGTGACATGGACTCAGCCAAACAGATGCTCCTGCCCTGGACTTTTGCTCTGGAGGGGGTGATACACTGACCCAACAACTGTTGAGAAAGTTTCTACTGTCATGAGGAGTGGAAGTCTGGGGGTCACAGAGTACTGAATGCCTGGCAGTGTTTATACCAAGGATGAAACTCTACTACAAACTCAGATATGCTCAAAATGTAGGTATTTAAAAAAAAAAAAAAAAAACTATTGGCCTGAATTTTCATTTTGAGCTCCCATTTAACCAGGTCATGAAAATTAATCTCTTTCATGTCATTGTTTTTGGCCACCGTCTGTCCCCAATGGTTGCTTCTGCTTTCCGACGCACTTGCTCAATTCCAAGGCTTCCAATGGGAAGTGGCTTGACCTTCATAGACACGTGTTTATTCCTGCTTCCATCAGGTAACTGCTGCACTCTTCTCATCACACAGAGCTCATTTCATGACTCATGTTCTCTGCGCGCTGCTTCCTAGAACTCAAGGAACACCCAGAGGTTCCTAGGGTAATAGAAAACTCGGTGGGACGCTAGAAATCCTGCACTTGGGCACCCCATCTACTAATTTCTGAACCCCAGATGGGGGTTCTCAGTTCCAATGTCCCCTGGTTTGTGGAAATATACCATGGCTGTGATCACTGCTCTTAATTCTCAAATATACCTGGGGCTTTAACTGCCATGTTTCCCTCAGTTCCTTTCTAACTCTCTTCCTTAAACCTCCAATGGGGAGAATTTTAGACACCTGCTGGAGGAGACGGAAAGGGAGCAGGGGTCGCTAAAACCTGGCTCTGATTTATCACATATTCTTCCAAACCTTTCTTTTGGATCTGCACCTTCTCTTTTGAATTCTATGAGCCAAGGATTTAAATATTTTGTGAATTACATTCCACTGGGCTGTGCCCTTCTCCAGCCGTGAAGTAGACTTCCCAGTTGCCCGGGGTGAGAGAAAGACGAAAGAAAAGTAGAATTACAGGGATAAAGCTTCACTTAGCATCTCAAAATAATATTCCTCTGCATACACCTTTAATTATTCTTTTCTTTATGTATATAAAAAAAAAATTGTACACCACTATTTTCTACCAGGGATTGTTTTCTACCAAGACTTTTTTTTTTTTTTGAGACAGTCCCACTATGTCACTCTCAGTAGAGTGCTGTGGCATCACAGCTCACAGCAACCTCAAACTCTTAGGCTTAGGCAATTCTCTTGCCTCAGCCTCCCAAGTAGCTGGGACTCCAGGCACCCGCCACAACACCCGGCTGTATTTTGCTTATAGTTGTCATTGTTGTTTGGCAGGCTCGGGCTGTATCCAAACCCGCCGGCTCCGGTGTATGTGGCTGGCACACTAGCTGCTTGAGCTACAGGTACCAAGTGATACCAAGACTTCTGTATAGCTCTCTAGTGTAAACATTTTCCCAGGTGAATGAATATTCTTCAGTGTCATTATTAATGGCTATATAAGATTTTAACCTACAGAACATTGGCATTTACTTAGTTTACTTTGTGTCTGATTATTCATTATTTTAAAATTGCATAAGGTTAAACACAAACATAGTGTTCAAATACACTTTTAAAATAACATCTGTGGGCTCGGTGCCTGTAGCTCAGTGAGTAGGGAGCCAGCCACATACACCAAGGCTACTGGGTTTGAGCCTGGCCCAGGCCTGCTAAACAACAATGACAACTGCAACAAAAAAATAGCTGGGCGTTGTGGTGGGCACCTGTAGTCCCAGCTGCTTGGGAGGCTGAGGCAAGAGAATCACTTGAGCCCAAGAGGTTGAGGTTGCTGTGAGCTGTGATGCCATAGCATTCTACCGAGGGCAGCATAGTGAGACTCAGTCTAGAAAGAAAAAAGGAAGGAAGGAAGGAAGGAAGGAAGGAAGGAAGGAAGGAAGGAAGGAAAGTATGTGATTCTGGGAAGGAGCAAATTCCAAAAGTGAAGTCAGCTCTTTTCCAATGGATGCAGCCAGAACTCACCCCATTCTGTATCACCAGGGGAGGAATTCAGGGGAACTCTCACATGGGATGAGGACAGAGGCAGCCCACAAAGACCACAAAGGAGCTAATACAGGGAACCCTCCCCTGGTTGGACTCATTTTTGTCTGGATCCATCACCTTGGATCAACATGTAAGAACACGTTGCAGGATTCTCCCCAGGACAATTCCTGGAGATTCTTCTTTTCCACTCTCCCTTTGTATTAGGACAAAGCAATTACAGCCTCTCCTCTTTTTGATTGAGTTCTGGAGAAATGGAAAGAGAGAGGAGAGAAAACTGACATATGGAATGGAGGGTACTCCCAGAGAGAGCTTATTTGGAGATAACTGAGCATTTCAGGATGGGAGAGATCTTAGAGTTTATTAGACCATCAGAGCTAGAATCTGGGTTTGGCAAAGGAAGCATTTGTTTTGATTATATCAGAGTAAGTGCAGACCATGGAGAGGAAAGATTGGTGGTGAAAAATCAGATTATGGTAGATCCATTGAAAGTCAGATTTAAATGATTATACTCCATGGAGTGGGTAAAAAACCACCAGCTTTTATCATCATCTGGTTATGATGGATTGTAAGCTTGGACAAAGATAACAGGAATGAGAATTCAAAGGAAAGAATAAGAACAAATAAAAACACTCTGTTTTCCTTTATAAAAGTTTTTCAAGTGGTGCCTGTGGCTCAGTGGGTAGGGCGCCGGCCACATACATTGAGGGTGGAGGTTTGAACCTGGCCCCAGCCAGCTGAAACAACAATGACAACCGCAACAATAATAATAAAAAAAAAAAAAAAAAAAAAAAATAGCTGGGCGTGTGGCAGTCGCTTGTAATCCCAGCTACGCAGGAGGCTGAGGCAAGAGAATCACTTAACCCCAAGAGTTGGAAGTTGCTGTGAGCTATGACGCCACAGCACTCTACCAAGGGCAACTAGTGAGATTCTGTCTCAAAAAAAAAAAAAAAAAAAAAAAGATTTTCAGTTTCATGTCTCCTCTATCTGTATTAATAAGAAGGCCACAAAGGAACTCCCCAAAAAACACATTCTGTGAAACAAACATCGCCCTGATGCCAAAACCAGGACAGGACCTGACAAAAAGGGAAACTACAGACCAATTCACTAATGAATATTGATGCAAGAATAATAAAATCCTGGCAAATAGAATAGGAGCGACACATTAAAAAATTATACATCAGTATCAAATAGGCTTTATCCCAGGGATGCAAGGTTAGTTTAACATGTGCAAATCCATAAATATAATTCACCACATAAATAGAAGCAAAAACAAAGACCATATGATCCTCTCAACAGGTGCAGAAACAGCATTGGACAAAATTCAGCATCCTTTTCTGGCAAGAACAATTAAGAAAATAGGCATAGATGGGACATTTCTTAAACTGATAGAAGCCATCTGCAATGAACCCACAGCCAATACCATATTGAACAGAGTAAAACTGAAAGCATTTCCACATAGAAGTGGAACCAGACAAGGATGTCCACTATCACGACTACTATTCAACATAGTGCTGGAAGTTCTAGTTCAATCCAATCAGGCAAGAGAAGGCTATTCAGGGCATTCAGATGGGGACAGAGGAGGCCAACCTGTTGCTCTTTGCTGATGATTTTGTAACTGCTGATCACCACTTACAAAAATTGACTCAGAATGGATAAAATATTTAAATCTAAGACATCAAACAATAAAAATTCTAGAAGAAAGTGTGGGAAAACCTCTTGATGATATCAGCCTGGGGAAATATTTTACGAAGAAGATTCTATTGGCAATTGCAACAGCAACAAAAGTAAATAAATGGGACTTAATTAAGCTAAAAAGCTTCTGCCCTGTTATGAACACAACAATTCCCCTGTTTGCTTTAAACGGGGGAAAAGATACTTACATGGTACGAATCAGACAAAGGCTTGATAACCAGAATCTACAGAGAACTCAAATTAATCAACGAAGAAGAGCAAACAATCCTATTTATCACTGGGCAAGAGATATGAACAGAACCTTCCCCGAAGAAGACAGATTAGTGGCTAAAAACATGAAAAAATGCTCATGGTTCCTAATTATCAGAGAAATGCAAATCAAAACCGCCTTGAGATACCACCTAACCCCAGTGAGAATAGCTCACATCAGGAAGTCTCAAAACTGCAGAGGCTGTGATGACAGTGAAGAGAACACTTTTACACTGTTGGTGGGATCGCAAACTTTGGAAAGAAGTATGGAGAATCTTCAAAGAACTAAAATTAGACCTTTCATTTGATCCCACAGTCCCATTACTAGGCATCTTCCCAGAAGTAAAAAAATTATTTTACCACAAGGACATTTGCACTAGAATGTTTATTAAAGCTCAATTTACAATCACCAATATGTGGAATCAACCCAAGTGTCCATATGCATATAAATGGATTAATAATTTGTGGTACATGTATACCATGGAATACTATTCACCCATAAAAAGATGAAGACTTTACATCTT
This sequence comes from Loris lydekkerianus, assembly GCA_963574355.1. Taxonomy (NCBI): domain Eukaryota; kingdom Metazoa; phylum Chordata; class Mammalia; order Primates; family Lorisidae; genus Loris; species Loris lydekkerianus. Next base: position 90,878 of record CAUYPK010083104.1, read on the forward strand.
GGGTATTAACCTAGATAGAACTGAAGAACATTCTACTTAGTAAGTATCACAAGAATGGAAAAACAAGTATCCAATGTACTCAATATCAATATGTAACCAGTAGACGAACAAATACACACCCCTCCAAGAGAAAAACACAGTTAAACTCGAGTGGGGGGAGGGGAGAAGAAGAGGGAGGGGGAGAAGGGGGAGGGGGAGAAGGGGGAGGGGGATTGGTGTGCTCTCACCTAACAGGCACAATGTAAGGGTGTATGGCACACCTCCTGGGTGAGGGGCACAACTATAACTTGGACTCTAACGTTCAAACAATGTAACCTAATTGTCTGTACCCTTATATTAATCTGAAACAAATAAATAAATAAATAAATAAAAATTCTTCTTGATTTGATTTAAAAAAAAAAAAAGAAAGAAAGAAAAAAGAAGGCCACATGGGTGGGAGAAAGGGGTCTTCGTTTGGGGGTCTCTTCCCTTTCCTCTCCTTCCCTGTATTTGTTCATAGGTACAAGTTCAAGGCTTATAGGGCCTGGTCCCTATGAGTACAAATACCCAAGTGGTTCCACATCACCAAGTCTGGAATCTGAGAGCACAGATGGAAAGACAACGACAAATTTAACAAACTATACCAGAGGCTCTAGGGGGTGCTGGACAAGCCCCATGGGGGTGCTGGGAATAACACACCTGACATAGAATTTTTTAATACACAAACATAGAAAAAGATCTTCCAAATGCCCCCAAGAGCAGGAGCCAGTTCCTTTAAAAATGTTTCTGGGAAGAAAAAATAAATAAATGGGATAGTTAGATAACAATTTAAGCTAATATATTAATGCAGATTTATAACCTGCTTTTACCAGTTTATAATATTAGGTGAATGTTTCCTGTATCATTAAATATTCTGCAACACAACTGCTAAAATATGTAGCACTTTCCTTATATGGAGAGATCGTAATTTAATTAAAAGCTTCTATGGGCTTGGCGCGTGTGGCTCAAGTGGCTAAGGCGCCAGCCACCTACACTTGAGCTGGTGGGTTCGAATCCAGCCCGGGTCCACCAAACAACAACAGGCATTGTGGCGGGCGCCTGTAGTCCCAGCTACTTGGGAGGCAGAGGCAGGAGAATCGCTTGAGCCCAGGAGTTGGAGGTTGCTGTGAGCTGTGATGCCCTGGCACTCTACCCAGGGCAACAGCTTGAGGCTCTGTCTCAAAAAAAAAGCTTTATGATTAAATATTAAGGTTGTGGATGATTTCTTAATATATTAAGTAATGTTTTGAATGTAATAAATCACTATGAGCATTTCTGATTTTTACTTAAGATAGCCCCTAAGAAGTGGAATTTCTTGGTCAAAGTGGACTTGCATTTTAAAAGCTTTTAATACTAGATACTGACCTTTCAATTTTTACTAACTACTATTTGTGAAACACTATGTCAGGAAGCAACCTAAGTGCTTTACACGTACTATCTCATTTAATATTCCCAACAGCCCTAAGAGGAAGATTCTATGGATATCTGTATCTTAAAAATGAGAAAGTTGAAAGTCAAGAAGATAAATTAGAGGGAGGGTGATGGGTCGGGCCACATCTATGGTGCATATTTTTATCTATAATAAAAAAAAAAAAAGGAAAAAAAAAAAAAGAAGATAAATTATTTGCCCCAAACAACAAATTAGCAAGGAATGAAGCAGGTGTTTGAACAAGGTCTAGTTCTAGAGCTAATGCTTTTAGTCAGTTTACTATCATTACAGTTCAGCTCAGCCACGGGCATTTCCTCTCCATTCCATAAAATCCCCCTGAACGGTTCCAGGCAGGCTACACAGAAGATATCCCTAGCCTGCCTGCTCTGCTTCCTCATGATGACATCTTGCGGGCTCTTGAAAGCAGTGACTTTGCCTTATACATTTCTTCTCTCCACGGAGCCAAACAAAAGGACATGCACAGCTTAAGTACTCAACTGGTGCTTGTGGATTTGTTTCATAGATATTATACCATGGAGGAAAGATAGGACCTAGGGTTTGGTTCGTAGCATTACAGTGTCAAGCTGTGAGTCAGGATCATCATCTCTGAATTACGGAAGGAAGAAATGATAGGCAGGAAAGTGAAGGAAGGCTAAGTGTACCTTCCTCTAACCTCATCAATTGGCTGGGCATGGTGGCCTGTGCCCATAGTCCTAGCTACTCTGGAAGCTGAACCAAGAGGATTGCATAAGTATCTCAGGATACTTTTTTTTTTTTTAATCTCAGGAATGGAAGAAAAAGTAGCCAATGTACTCACCCCTACTATGAAGCTAAATTACAGCTTCCACATGAAGGCTGTAACCCAACTATAGCACAAGACTATGGGGAAAGGTCCAAGGAAGGGGAAGGGAGGGGGGAGGTTTTGGTGAAGGGAGGGTAATCGGTGGGGTCACATCTATGGTGCATCTTAGAGTGGGTACAGGCGATTGCACTAATGTACACAGCTATGATTTAACAATAAAAAAAAAAAAAGAAAAAAAAAGAAAGATGGTGCCACCAATTGACAGCAAGAATGTGAGAGGAGGTAAAAATGGGGGGAAAGAGAATAAATTCAGTTTTAAATAAAAAAAAAAAAAAAAAAAAAAAGAGGATTGCATAAGCCCAGGGGTTGGAGGTGGAAGTGAGTTGTGATCTCACTAATGCACTCCAATCTGGGTGACGGAATGAGACTCTGTCTTAAAACAGAACAAAACACCTTCCCCACCTCCACCGTGTCCTTTAGAAGAGTAGATGGAATGTAATACCCAGCCCTCACACTGCAGATACGAATGGGAAGCCAAAAAGGGGCTCAATGAGGAGAGAAGGGGTCAAGGAGAGAAAACCAACATTTGGGTGCTATTAAATCATCATTGATTTGGGGATAAAGCAAATGCGGTATGTACACACAGTGGACTACGATTCATCCATAAAAAGGAACAAAATCCTGTCATTTGTGGCAACATGAATGAACCTGAAGGACATTATGTTAAGGAAAAACAGACAGTCACAAAAGACAAAGACTGCATGTTCTCACTCACATGCGGAGCTAAAAAAAAAAAAAATTTTATAATAATAATAATAATAATAATAATGCAAAAAAAGTAAGAAAAAAAAAAAACATTTGGGTTTCGGCAAGAGACTTTAAATACTTGCCTCAACAAGAAGGGGATTAGTCCTATTAACTGCCAAAAAGGGAGGCATCTGTTT